>JAPMOQ010002803.1:0-10759 GCA_026543055.1 Argiope trifasciata
GGTAAATATTCTTTCTGAATTATGGCACTGGCATATAATAGTTACTGAACTTTAATTTTTGGCAGGAATTTAATAGTTTGACTGCATTTTTTGTGTCACCCTTAGCGAGTTCTTTGGTGATCATTCCTCTGGCAAGTGGTCGACAATATCCAAACTCAAATTTAAATTTTAGAAACATCTTTCTCAAATGATTAAAACCAAAATTTGACAAGCAATTACACTTGTAGTCACAAGATCTCACACAAATTTGATATAATTTAAACCACTGTATTTTTGAGTCACTTCCTCCACAAACTGTCAATTCCTAGTTGAATATGGCTGACAATTCAAAATCTGTTAACATTATAGATATTAAACCTGTTTACCGAATTTTATATATCTAGCTCTCTTCGTTTCGTAATTATCGTGGTGACTCATAATCGGACAGGCGGACTTTTTCTGAGAAAATTTACTCAAAATTTGAAGGAAATCTCCAAATTTAGTGTTACCAGCGTATACAGAATTTAAACTGTCTAGCTCAAAACGTTTTTGAGCTATCTTTATTATAGACTGACAGGCGGTTATTTCTGAAAAATGGGTTTGTGCAACTCAGGAAGGTTTAAAACATTGAGATTCATCAAAATCTCAAATTCGTATTTTTTGAAGCTTATTATATTTCTTCTAGTATTTAAGAAAGTAAAAAAAAAGAGTATATTGATCAAAGGTTAAAGTAAAATTTTCAAATTCCGTATTAAACCAAGATGAGAAACCTAAAACTGTATTATTGAATCATATGATGGCAAATGTATAAATGTGCAGATGTTAAAAATGAATTATTTCTTTATTTGTCATTGAGCCTCTCAAGAAAAGCTGGTATATTTTAAATAAATAATGTCCACATTGCTTAATGAATCATCTTTGCACAAAAATGAAAATGCAAGTAACTAGTAGGGATGTGCCGTCTGAATATAATATTATTCGTTTCTGAAAAAATGCGGAAATGGCTATTTCCAATTTATGAACTAAAAAAGTAGGCCATCGTTGTCGAGATGCCTGACTTCTTAACTATTACAGATGAGCATATTAAATAAAGATTTCTATTAGTTAAGTAGAATAATTTTATCAAAAATAATGAATGGCTGTAAGAAAAACTTCCGTGTCAAATTTGATAACGAAAAATTACATGATTTCTTTAATGCTTGAACTGTACATGGAAAAATAAACATGTGCTCCTTTATGTATGTGCAGAGTTATATTGTTAAATAAGTAGACAACTGTGCAAGTGTTCCATAACTTTATCGAACCCTGAGATTGCTTAAGATATTTTTAGTTATCTAATTTGGTATCTTTATTTCATTTTTATTTCCGTTTTTATGTTTTATGTATCATTCAAGTTAAAATTGAATAGTGTTTAACTTTTACAACATGGTTCTTATGATTCCTTTTTTTTTCATGTTTTTCAAATCGTCACATTTATCATTGGCTTATGTATATATTATATATTGCCGTATGACGATTGATGTAGAGTCAACAACTTTGGTCAATTTTTTTTTATAAAAACATGTACAATACGTATAAAATGTGCATAATTTTTAGAAAAATTTGTAATCGTTTTAATTTTGAGAAACGCTTTCAAATTTAAAAATTCTAAAAACATTTGTATTTTTTAATTTACTAACACATTTGTGATTTTTTTATTTATTAACACATTTGTAATTTTTTTTACTTTGTATAATTTTTTAAATTTTAATTTAAAAATTTTGATTTCATTTTTTATATGTGGCTTATTGAAATCAATTCTGTCGAATGCACTCTAATTTCAGTCTTCCGTTATTTCCGTTTTTCGTAGTATATATTATTTAAAAACTGTGTTGGAAATTTATTCAGCTATTATTGCAAAGCATCAAAAGCATTTATTAACACTATAATACTTTACAGTAAAATTTTAATTAAAAATGTCATTACAATATATTATTATTTAAAAATAACATGAAGGAAAGTTAGGAATAGCATGGGAAGGAATCTCACCCTTGAAGAATATATACAACATCTGACGCAGGCGCAGTTTCGAAGCCATACATAACAGCAAATTCTGTTTTAGGATAGAAAATATTAAGAAAGAACATGTGAACTTTAATCTAACAAACCCCTTATGTAGTGATTAAAAATATAGAAATCCAGCAATTAAGAAAATAAAGGATTTTGAAGTTTGAATGGAGAAAGTGGCTTTCGAATAGTTTATCACGTAAGAGTCCTTACAGGGCATAATCTAACAAAACTTGTATAAAATTTTATTTTTATGTCATTTTAGCAAATAAATCTATAGTTGAAAAAATTAAGAAATTCAAATTTTTATGTTGTTTTCAATTACTATTAATTCTGAAGAAAGTTTTAAAAAACCTAGGCACATTAATTTAAACTTAAAGAAAAACTTCCATTTTTTTTCTTTTACTGATTAAAATAACCATGTTTTGAAGTTTTCATTTTCATTGTTTTAGGCATTTCACCTGCCACTGATTTCCAATTCCTACGTGGTTCAATTGTAACTGCGCATAGCTTGTTATAATGCTGCATCTTTTAGATAAGTCACAAGAGAAAAGCTCTTATTTACTTTAAAGGCTATTTCTTGGTCTCTTTTAAGTCATAAAACAATAGAATGTTCTTTTACTGATTATGTCAAAATATTTTTTTTAAATCTAAATACTTGTAATCTAAAAGGAAAACTATATGAAACTTTCTGTTTCGTAATTTTCTATGTTTTAGTTATTTGTTTATTCAGCTAGAAATTATATCTTTACTTCATATTTAGTTAGAAATATGGATTAGAAGTTGTTATTCATAGATCAGAGGGATACTGGGAGAATATTAGAGAGATAAACCAGCAGTAGTAGTCTCCTGAAATTTTCTGGTATACTATATACCATACATAAAATGCGTACAAATAAACTGTATACTGTACATACGTATATACTTATATATATACGTATAATCCGCTTATAATATAGGTATAATCCTTTTATAATATACGTATAACCCTCTTATCTTCTCTCACCATAAAAATTGCTAATTTTAAATATTTAAATAAAGTTTAAGAATATATATGTTCAGCATCCAGCATAAAAGCGGAGGGTTTTGTTTGTTTTTCGAAGTTTAGTGATGACAATTGAGCATGCATTTTGAAAGACATTTTTATCGCACGTTTGATATGTTATAGAACTGTAAATTTATTAAAAGATCCACATGTTAAATTTCATTTATCTAAAACATTAGGTTTTCGAATTACCAAGTTTACATAAATGCAGATCAACGTAGATAGAAACTTTGAGCAATTTCATTCCAAATTTAATAAGTTCTACAATTTGTTACTATTGCTTACATGGAGTCGCTACATGTTGTATTCCAATGTATTATAATAAGGCTTATAAGTTGAAATGCTAGCTACAAATTAAGACTTGCATGAAGAAAACTCTACAAAATGCTCTGTATAGAAAACTCTTAGAACTCAGCTATAAAATTTAATATATATTTCATTCTTATGAAGTATATGCTTACTAGTAAGGATTATTTCCGAAAATGAAATTGAGCTTTTTATTAACTAAAAATTAATCAAAACCATAACATTTTCGCTCAATTTCTGAGTATATTATTATACAGAAACCATTTTCAAACATTTTAAATTTCAAAAATAAGCTCCAAAATATTAACGTCTAGCTTGAATTTAGCATCTTCACTGAATCTATTGTGTATCCTTGGCGAGTTATTTGGTGGTTAATCCATAGTTAATAGACACGATAAATATATCTGAAATTTTTTTTATACTTTAGATGATTGTATTGTGCTTATAACCTTCGCGTAATTGCAAGCAATATGTTGTCGAAGTTTTATTGGAATCGGTTGAGTGGTACGGCTGCGCATAAGAGACATACAAACATTCATTTTTATGTATATATATTACAAATATATATATTTTTTAAAGTTAGAAGAAACCCGCGTAAACTATTATAACGAGCTATTATATTTTGCATTAGAGGTTCGAATCCTTTTAAGAAATTTTTCACTCTTCAAAAATTACTCAAAAAGTTACAAAATTTTAAATACCGATTAAATATTTGAGTCATCTGAAAAATCGTAAGAATATAAATCAGCTCAATTATGATTAAAAATAGTTTTTATGATTTTCTGAGAATGCTCAAATTGTAGCTTTCTTAAAACAATTTACTATTTTCAAAACGTTAATTTTAGTGATATTTTTTTCAAATTATTACCTGTAATTTAAGGAAATGAATATTCGCAAAACAAGCTACAAATGGTACTAAATTTATAAAAGAATGAAATGAATTACTGCTTCTTTTGCATTTTTTCCCACATTTCATACACGAATTCCTGATTTATGAATTAATCTCATTTTTTAACATCATTTTTTCTTTTATTTCTGATACATTTTATAACTTCTGTTAATGGTGTAAGCATAGAATTTGAAACATCTATTTAGAATAATGAAGAATGAATGATATTTGGAAAAATAATGAATCATTATGTTGCTTTGAAGAATAAAGAATTGTTACTCAAGAGAATCGGAAGAATACATCAGTGTTTTAATGAGATTACCTTTTTCTTGATTGGTTCTGTTTGCTGAGTCTGAAGTACGGGCTAGTAATTCATAGGGAACAATGTTTTATTAGATATTCTACATTAGCTGTAGATTACCTTTTAGTCAAATTGCTTTTAAAATTTGATTATAAGATAACACAGTAATAAACAATTCATCCTTCGAAATATCATTTTGAATTCAACTCTCAGGCAATTCTAAAAAGGTATATTATTTTCAGACTTCACTTAATCATTATGATCAAAATTGAGTTTCAACACAAATGTCCTAAATAGACACAAACTATTTCTTCAATCATTTTAAACCATCTAAAAACTAAAAAATATTAGAAAAAAGTAAGAAATATTTAAAGAAAAATGGAATGAATCATTTATGGATTCTAAATCTCTAACATTTCAATATTCAGTATTATTTAACATTATTCATAGCTTTATTGAAAACCCGACCCATTTATCAATTTGAAATAGCTTCAAAGTTTTTCCAAATTCCGATTTCAACCACTCAATGATCTGTAGATTCAAAGTTATATTGCTTTGAATTGTAAAACCTTAAAGAATACACAATCAATCATTTTTCGCCTGTAGATTTTGAATTGAAGCCTTAGATTTTCAGACCATGGTCTTCAACATTTGATGCCAAGTGAAATGAAAACATAACATAATTTTAACTGAAAGTCAGTGAATTACCTATTAGTATTTATTTGATTGATACCTAGTAATATATATTCTGAGCATATGTAATCATATTCAAGTCACAAGCTTAAGCATCTGCTTAAAATGTTTTGAGGTGCATTTTTATGTGCAAATATCTATTTGAAATAGGCTCTGGACGTATTGAATCATGATTAAGATATAAACTTCACTCGATTAAATGCTTTCTTGGATGCAAATTTGATTCAGAAAACAGAGAAAATAATTATAACCGAATAATCATGAAGAATATTATAAAAATATGTAATTTCACTCAAATCACAATCTTGAATATTAAAAATGTTGAAAAAAGTCTTGAGTATCCGAATCCTAAAAAATCCGATTCGCAATCTTGAGTATCCGGAAAAAAATTGGATTGAAAAATGGGAAAAAGAAACCAAATAGTCATATATTTAAAGTAGATTTCAAATTTTCCTCAATCATGATCCCAAACATCCAATGTCTTGTATGGTGAGCTCTTGTAAGGACTTTTTGTCTTTATCAGCACACTCGAATTCCAAGATGGGCAGTTTGTAAAGAGTGGGAAGTCTAACCAACCATTCAGCTTTATCGCAAGTGCAGCGAAAGCGGTTTTCTGAAAAGAAAAAGAACATTTTAGAATTTAGGATGTTATTTTCTTTTAAATATTTAACATTGAAAGTATTATTGCTGGTTCATCAAGTTTTCATTGACAATTTATAATTACGTATAATTGTACCATAATTTAAAATTTATTGAATATCAGTAATATTTTATATTTTCTCGTGTAGGATTTTTATTTAGTTTGTAAAATCGGTCTTGATAGCATATCAATGATAACAGGCACACAAAAATAGGACATTTAAAATATTGTCTCAGCCAATGTGAGTTTAAGCCCATGCACTAATACAAGAAAAATTGCAACTGTGAAATATATTTTAAAATATTTTTTATTTATTAAAATTAGAGGGATTATTGTCTGAAACAATGGTGGTACATCTAAAAAGTATTTTTTCTAGTTTTAAAGTGATGCAAACTTTTTATTTTGCATTGTAATAGGCTTCAAAATATTATTAAAAACATTAAAATTTTAATTATTCAATTTATTATTTAATTATTCGATTTCAATTTTAAAGAATCTTTTGTTAATGAGCTTCGACTACCCAAAAAATAATGATGTCATATTTGATACTTCGACAAACGACGGGGAAGAGAACCGTATAACATCCTTTAGAACGATTTTTTCATTTTGTTAAGCAAGTAACGAAACAGTATAATAGCTTATAAATAGTTTTATATTAAAAAGGAAGTTAAAAAAGTATAAGAAGAAAATTTCTTAGATATTTACAAAAATAGCAAAAAGTTGTTAGAAGGTGGTGAAATCATATTTGTTCTGGCAGTTGGGTAGGTAGGAAACAAATTAACAAACTAAATTTAGAGAAAAATCGCTAACCGCGAGCGCAGATATTACCAAATGTATATGTATGAATACATATTCCCAATAAATGGTAATTTTAACATTTTTGCTATAAGTAAAAGCACGCGACTTGGGCCTTCAACAAACTACTTTCAGCAAGCCATAATTTCAATCAGAAATTATACGGAATATTTAAGGAGAAACAATCTAATTCTAGTACTTTGAACGTAATCGCTTTTTATAACACCACCTACCATATTTTTTACCAACGAAAACCAAAAATATTCCTTACGAAATGCCTTCTCCACAAACTATTTTACAATCCGATTATTTTTCGATAACTTTTTTAATCGTTTTTAACGTTTACTGTTTACACGTTCTATATCGAAGCTTTAATAGAAAACAAACATTTTTTAGTTGTTGACGTAAGCTATTTATAGATATAATTTTGTAATATAAATTGCCATAGTAATTATAAAAATTATTATTAAAAAGAGAATAACAATTATTCCTACTTTGTGCGATGTTTTTATTCAATAAAAAATATGTAAATACATATTTGTTGTAAGAAATACAAGAAAAGTGAGAATTTACTCTATGATTTAAATTATAATATATGAATTTAAATTGTTTTATTAAAATTTCATTTGTTAACAGGCTAAAAAAATATTTCAAATAAATATTTTTTTTCATATTTTAATCATTTAAAATTAATATATTAAAGGCTAACATGATTATGATAGAAATTTAAATTATTATGCAATGTAAGAGTTAAATCTATAAAAAAATGATACATTAAAAATCCCAGGGCAATCTTTTAAAAACATTTATTCTTATTTTACTTTATATTCATCACCATTAACTACTTATGAGCACCATATTTTTTCTGATCAATAGCTTCTCCTCTCCTGTAATATGTATTTTGTAACGTTTGTAAATAATTTATTTCAGATTTATGCTAAAATTATGTAATCTTTTAAAATTAGATCTTTTTTTTAATATTTTTTAATATTTCCTTAATGGTAATTTGAAATCAGACACTGCATCCTTAAATTCATCTAGCTTAACACTAAAAAAATACTATTAAAAAAATATTATGTATGATATATATATATATATATATATATATATATATATATATATATATATATATATGTATATATCAGTTAGGTTATGGAAAAAATTTTTATTCCGATATTGTACTAACATCATGAATATGCACACTGCGACCACTACTTTGCATTTTTTAATGTATAAAAAGAAAAATTTTTATTTAATGTGAATTAATGTGGATTTTAATGTAAAAAAAGAAAAGAAAAAAATGTACCCATTTCATTTTTTGTTTGCTAGGTCTGCTGTATTCATTTTACCTGATTATTAAATATACACTGAAGTGACAAAAGTCATGGGATAGCAATATGCAAATATACAGATGGCAGTAGTATCGTAGCGAAAAAGTATAAATGCGAATTTCGTTTTCCAGAGCTTTCATTTGTGTTCAATTTATTCATGTGAACAGGTTTTTCGTGTTTTATGGCGGCACGACGAGAATTAACAGACTTTGAACGTGGAATGTTAGTTGGAGCTAGACGTATGGGTCATTCCATTGCGGATATCGTTAGTGAATTTAACATTCCGAGATCCACAGTATCAAGAGTGTGCCGAGAGTATAAAATTTCAGGCATCACATCCCATCATGGACAGCGCAGTGAGCGACCATCTGCACTTAAAGACCGAGACCACCGACGTCTGTGTAGAATGGTCAATGTTAATAGACACGTAACACTTCGTCAAATAACTGCAGGAATCAATGTGGGACGTACGAGGGACGTGTTCGATAGGACTGTGCGGCGAAATTTGTCTTCCTTGGGCTATGACAGCAAAAAACCGACTCGAGGGCCTTTACTGACAGCACGACATCGCCTGCAGCGACTCTCCTGGGCTCGTGAGCATATCGACGGGTCCCTAGACCAGTGGAAAACCGTGGCGTGGTCAGATGAGTCACGATTTCAGTTGTTACGAGCTGATGGTAGAGTTCGAGTGTGGCGCAGACCCCACGAAGCCATGGACCCAAACTGTCAGCAAGGCACTGTTCAAGCTGGTGGTGGCTGCATAATGGTGTGGGCTGTTTTTACATGGCATGGACTCGGTTCTCTGGTGCAACTGAACCGATCATTGACTGGAAATGGTTATGTTCAGCTGCTTGCAGATCACTTGCAGCCATTCATGGACTTCACGTACCCACACAACGATGGGATTTTTATGGATGACAATGCGCCATGTCACCGGGCAGAACTGTTCGCGATTAGTTTGAAGAACATTCCGGACAATTCCAGCGCATGATCTGGCCACCTAGATCGCCCAATATGAATCCCATCGAGCATTTATGGGACATCATCGAAAGGTCCGTTCGTGCCCAAACTCCTGCACCATCCACACTTTCACTATTATGGACGTCTATACAGACAGCATGGCTCAATATTCCTGCAGAGGACTTCCAACGACTTGTGGACTCCATGACACGTCGAGTTGTTGCACTTCGCCGGGCAAAAGGAGGACCGACGCGATATTAACAGTCATCCCATGACTTTTTTCACTTCAGTGTATATGTTGAACTCAATATTATTTGTTTCATTTACTCCGTATCATAATAAATCAATTTAGAATAACTGCCTTAAATTTCAAAACATTTGGAAATATTAACTACATAAATTACAGAGCAGGAAAACAAATTTTAATTTTTACTTTTTAAATTTTTCTGAAAAAGTAACTAATATTTAAAAAAAATTCCGAATTTCCGTCAATTATTTCAGATGTGCAAAAAAATTTCTTCGAAACAACTGCTTTGCTCCTTGGGCGGAAAATAATAAAAAAAATTTAAATTCCCGCGATTAGTGTAAACCATACTATAAACAAATGAACTTAAAAATCATTCAGAATAACGCAAAGCGTGGAATAAAAAAAAATTCTATACTAAACTTTGAAAACCAGGCTTCGTCATTCATTGACTAATTTATGCCATTATCTGTGAACCAGATTTCATATCTGCAAAGGCGATAAATTCGTCTGTACATCACAGACAGACATTAAAACTTTCTTTCTGGGTCATATCAAAAAATTTTTGATGCACTAGTTTGACATTTATAGCACAATATTTACAAACAAAATACAATTTTAAACCTATTTTTAGCTCTTTTTAAACAGAAATCTATTTTTAAAATACTTTCAGGGTAAAAATGTTTTTTTTTTCGGAATTTTAAGTTCCATGAAGGTATCCGACATTGGTTATGTTAAAAACTCTAGTTATGGCTAGTTATTTTTTTATTGTTATTTCTTGTAGTTCAAACTTTCTTCTTTCCGAAACAGTTTATCTTTTCTTGGAAAAGGAAAGCCTGACTCATCATTCAGGGAGACATATTTTTCATCTAAAATTTGTCTCAAAACAGTTTTCTCAAAAGTTTAATTTTTATTAAAATTCTCAACCATTAACATGATACCTCAAAAACTAATAGAGGTATTTGCATAAAAATTTCAATGTGTGCTTTAAATAATATGGGCAATGAAACGAACTAAAAGTTTTATTGTTAATGAAATACTTTTCATTTGTAGGTGTTTTTAGAAAAATTTTTTTGTAAATTTAGGGGGGAAATGCATGTATATTTTTACAAATAACTTCTTTGCATCTCACCATTTTTCTAGTATGTTGGTTCATTTCATTCATCATTATATTTCATAATTTGTTCACAAAGAAAAACATGATTTCTGCATTACTATCTTGTGTAGAGTACTGCGTTTTAATTCAATTTTATTCAAATTTACAGCAAATTTTCCTATTTCTTAAAATATATTTTTACAATTTTTTTTGCACTGATAGTATTTTGTATTATGATTGGCAATGCATTTAAAAACCATAATTTTAAAGTTTTTTTAAGAATCCAATTTTTTAAAAATATTCCTCCGTACGTAGTCGGATACCTTAACTGAAAAATCGGATTTCGCTATTTTTTTTAAGTATATTAAAACGAAAATACGTTTAATACTATTAGGTTGGTGCGTATGAAATGTCGGATTCTCTTTACATGCGGA
>JAPMOQ010002823.1:8499-22151 GCA_026543055.1 Argiope trifasciata
ATATATATATATATATATATATATATATATATGTTTTTAAATGGCTTTGAACGCAGTTAGAGAGAATCAGGAGCTTTACCATTAAAAGAAATAGATTTTTTGCGGTATAATTTTAAATCCAATGGTCTTTCTCTTTAAGAGCGATGGATTTCTAGTTAAGAAGACGTCTGCAGGAAGGGCTATTAAAAATATAGCATTAGTCTTTCTTGTAAATAAATAAATTTAGATAAATAGATTATTTCTGAGTTCTTAAAATATTATCAACATTTCGCCAAATACAGTTAATCCAATCCTTATCCTCATTCACCTGTTTCAGTATTTATAAATATGGAATTCGAGAATAATATCGGTAAATGTGGATTCTTCGCTAGTATATAGTATCATAATATATCAGTAACTAAGAAAATGCACAATGGTTTTTTTTTTTAACTGAAGGTACTTAGAGACTTCTGTAGCTTGAACTATCAGCCCCAGAATCACCAATATTTGTATAGTAACTACTGACAATATGGGAAAAAGGAATCAGCGTAAAAAAAAATTTAGTTCCAAAAGATGTCTTTAGGGGAAAATGCAGCGTTTTTAATCTAAATTCTAAGTTTAACAGCACGATAAAATTGTAAAAAGCTACAATAAATTGATAAATGAATGACAAAGAATTAAATTTTCCACAAATGAGATTCATTCTGAAGAGTAGCTTCTGTAAATAGTTTCAAATTTAAAAAAAAAGAGGATATTCTATTAGACTGCCTTTTCATTCTTTGTTCTTTTATTTTTATGCAGTAGAATCTCTTTTCCGGGAAAGACATCGGCAATTTTCAACATGACCTTCATTTTCTCCAACTAAGCATTTAATTCTCTACGCTGTATTCTGTGCTGCTGTTGAAACACTAAAATCTAATTTTTGGACGACTTCATGCATGATGCTATTACCAGTAATGTTATGTCTTATTTCTACGATTATAGTCTTAAAAGGGCCGCGGTGGCCTGGTAGTAAGGTCTCGGCTTCGGAACCGGAGGGTTTCAGGTTCGAGACTCGATTTAACCGAAGAACCGTCGTGTGAGGGGTCTCTTGCACGTTCAATCTGTCAGGCCAAACGTCCTCCCGCTGGTGTGGTGTGGAGAGGGTTGGCCAGTTCAGGTGTCGTCCTCGTCATCTGACCATGGTTCAAGACTACGAGGCCCGTCCCCAAATAGCCCTAGTGTTGCTTTAAAACGGGACGTTAATAAAACTAAACTAAATATAGTCTCAACATCTGTGATCGTATCCTCCGATGCCTGTTTCGATTCTCTACCAGGTCGAGTTGGGGGAGAACTTGTTTTACCCCCAGTCCCAAATCTTTTAATCATTGCTTTCACTACATTAATAGATAGATGTCCTTTACTTAAATTGCTTCAACTTCTAAATTCGCTTGGAGCAGCCTCTGCATTGGATTGATTACGATAAAAGAGTTTCACAATGCACGCTGCGCTAAAGTGAGACGCATTTTACAAACCACTTGATACTTGAAACAGTTTTCAATGCCCTGCTTCTTTTTTATAACTCAAAATACTAGCAATGATGTTGACTTTGTAATCGGAATTTTGCATTTTGCAATTTTTCCTCGTGTTTTATGCAAAATTTTATCTGTCTTAAAACGTAAAGCGTCACATTTTCCCCTATCGGCAACTTTCGGAACTATTTTTTCTTCGCGAACTCCTTTTCCTCATTACGTCCATATTCCCTATACAACATTTGGTGGCTTTGCAGCTGATAGTTCAAACTACAGAGGTATCTACGTGCCCACAATTTCAAACAAAACAAAAAAAAACGTGTACATTTTAACAAAATAAATAGAACCTAATGATAGATTAACCTAACTTAGGTCATTGAAAAACTGATTCTTTTTCGTTTTTTAAAATTAAACTGACTATTTCATTCAAAGAGAGCCCAAAAGGTACTTTGTCTAAGATCGGAAAATGCTTAAATCCATCACTGAGTGTTAATATGGATTTAAAAGGAATTTTTTAAAGTTTAAATTAGTATTTTTATTCAGTCACGCAGCTTATATTCTTTGGTTAAGGAAAATATCGATTTAATTCATTTAGGTATGCTTTTTCATTAAATCTTTCAGTTTTTAGTAAAAGATAAATATCATGAAATATACCATTACATGGCCATCTAGGAGTACCATCATTAGTATAAAACATATATCGTTCGTATTTCTAAAGATTTGATTAGTATACATTGTTACCACTGTTAGTGGAAATTATTAGAAATAGTATTTATCTCATTTCCACTTTTAGCAAGGTTTCAAGTAAAATAAATTATATGATACATAGCTAATTCTATCATACACTGAAGTGACAAAAGTCATGGGATAGCAATATGCAAATATACAGATGGCAGTAGTATCGCAGCGCAAAAGTATTAATGCGCAGTTCATTTTCCAGAGCTTTCATTTGTGTTCAAGTTATTCATGTGAACAGGTTTTTCGTGATTTATGGCAGCACGACGAGAATTAACAGACTTTGAACGTGGAATGTTAGTTGGAGCTAGACGCATGTGTCATTCCATTGCGGATATCTTTAGTGAATTCAACATTCTGAGATCCACAGTATCAAGAGTGGGCCGAGAGTATGAAATTTCAGTCATCACATCCCATCATGGACAGCGCCGTGGGCAACCACCTGCACTTAACGACCGAGACCGCCGACGTCTGTGTAGAATGGTCAATGTTAATAGACACGCAACACTTCATCAAATAACTGCAGGAATCAATGTGGGACGTACGAGGGACGTGTCCGATAGGACTGTGCGGCGAAATTTTTCCTTGAGCTATGACAGCAGAAGACCGACTCGAGTGCCTTTACTGACAGCACGAAATCGCCTGCAGCGACTCTCCTGGGCTCGTGAGCATATCGACTGGTCCCTAGACCAGTGGGAAACCGTGGCGTGGTCAGATGAGTCACGATTTCCGTTGTTACGAGCTGATGGTGGAGTTCGAGTGTGGGGCAGACACCACGAAGCCATGGACCCAAACTGTCAGCAAGGCACTGTTCAAGCTGCTGGTGGCTGCATAATGGTGTGGGCTGTTTTTACATGACATGGACTCGGTCCTCTGTTGCAACTGAACCGATCATTGACTGGAAATGGTTATGTTCAGCTGCTGGCAGATCACTTGCAGCCATTCATGGACTTCACGTACCCACACCACGATGGGATTTTTATGGATGACAATGCGCCATGTCACAGAGCCAGAACTGTTCGCGATTGGTTTGAAGAACATTCCGTACAATTCCAGCGCATGATCTGGCCACCTAGATCGCCCGATATGAATCCCATCGAGCATTTATGGGACATCATCGAAAGGTCAGTTCGTGCCCAAACTCCTGCATCATCCACACTTTCACAATTATGGACGTCTATACAGACAGCATGGCTCAATATTCCTGCAGAGGACTTCCAACGACTTGTGGACTCTATGACACGTCGAGTTGTTGCACTTCGCCGGGCAAAAGGAGGACCGACACGATATTAACAGTCATCCCATAACTTTTTTCACTTCAGTGTATATTTTATAAGTAGTGATAGCGATAGGTAAGGCATCCAGAATAAATTATCTTTCCAATCAAACATGGATTATATGTAGAAAAAGATTATTTTCTTTGTCAGTGATTTAAATTGTATAACAGGGTATATCAAAAACAAAATGTTCCATACAAAAGGATTGGAATTCATATTTCCAGTTGCAATAGGTGTTATTCATGTAACAATGTTACATGTCATTGCATCATGACAGACATAATGATGAAAAGTAGGAACCTCTTTTGAGCACTTGAACATGCGTTCAAAACAAATTCATTCTTTGAATGAACAAATGTTCTAAGAACTTGCTGTTCGAAGTAATATTTGCTTCGTATTTTTTACTCATGAAACTCCATTTATTGCTAGGCTGCAATAAACTTGTATTCTATTAAATTTGTGTAGTTCGTTTTATTTATATATTTCCCTTTGACGCATATATATATATATATATATGTGTGTGTGTGTGTGTGTATGTGTGTGTGTGTGTGTGTGTGTGTGTGTGTGTGTGTGTGTGTGTGTTTCCTTTTCATTTACTTAGTTCATTAACAATTATTTCTTGTACTAATCTACATTTGCAGATTTTGAACTAGGCACTTAGGGCGTAAATATGTCTGTTAAATATAACATTTTCATGTTGATAATTAAAAAGGTTTTAAGTACAAATTCTGTAATTAGCTAAATAAATTATTATGATAATCTTAAAATTTTATTAAGTATAAATAGACAAGTTTGTATTCATTTCCTTACAATTACTTAGTTATTAGAATATTTATAAAATGGAATCTGCTTTAATAACATAATTAATGTGGACATAGAGGAATATGGGCTCGTATGAGTTCAATAGAGGGCAAATGCACATTCACAAAATTGATAAAATAAAAAAAATGTTTAAAATAACCATTAATATTTTGAAAATATTTTAACGTATGAAGCTATATTGATTATCTTGTTGAAAGAAAGGGTCTGATAGTATACATCAGATAGGGCCGCAAAGTACCGTAATCTAGCCCTATTAACTTAGAAGTCCTTTCCTAGTCTGGTTTCCTTTTGAAAAAAAATACCTGACTACCCTTAAAGTTTGTACTTTTATTTACTGAATACTATTTATAAGTTTATGAAGAAAATAATCATGAAAAAATCTATTTCATTATGGGTTTTTTTATTAGTTTAGTTAGATTGACATCCCCTTTTTTGAAATCAGCCTTCATGTTATTGAGATACTAATTACGATACTCGTAAATTAGAACCACTGTCAAATGATGAGAATGGGAACTGAACTGTCACTCCATTTCCTCGAAACTTTTGCACGATACCTACATGCGGCGATATGACAGCAGCAGAGTTAATGTGCACCAGAAACATATGCATGGTTCTTCGGCGGAGTCTTGAATACGGAACATACTATTCCAAAAGCCAAGACCTTGCCTCTATGTTATTTTTTTTTTCAAAAGAAATGTTCCCCCTTCTTCCGTACAGTTTTTTTGTCGTTTTAGCTGACATTTCCCTCAAATAATAATGATAAATATTTGTTACTATATTAGTATATCTTAGGGTGTTACTTTACTTAGTAGTCATTAAATTATTGAAAAATTTAATGAGTATTTTAATTTTGAAATGTTTCAAAAATGAAATGCAAATAATTTTATTGTTTTTTATACACATATATAATATTATAAAATGTTTTTATAGTGTGTTATATATAATGATATAAAAATGTTCACTTTGTCCATTTTGCGAAATTGAGCTATTGA
Organism: Argiope trifasciata; assembly: GCA_026543055.1. Classification (NCBI taxonomy): domain Eukaryota; kingdom Metazoa; phylum Arthropoda; class Arachnida; order Araneae; family Araneidae; genus Argiope; species Argiope trifasciata. The sequence continues at coordinate 13,816 of JAPMOQ010002823.1, forward strand.
GCAAAGATCGATTAAATATTGTTTTTTGAAAGGAAATTTCGTCTACAAATGCATTTGAAAAAAACAAAACCCTTTAATGGCGACTTTTTTTCTTTCCTTAAAATCAGTAGGATTGTCTTGGTGTAAGAAATTTAAAATTGGTAGGAAATCTTTTATTGAGGCTTCACGATAGGTGGATTATTCATTTCTATTAATGATTACGATATCAGTAAAGTTGAAGAATTTCTTATAGGTGGTGTTCTTTCGACAGTAAAAAGGAGCATATTCTTATTTTATTAGGTTCACTTGAAGACCATGTAGACCTTGAAGACGTGTCGCACCTCAAACTGCTCCAAGAACTTTGAATTTGTTCCAAAACCATCAAGTAGCTCAAGTAGTATAGCAGCTACTTTATTTCCCTTCTAAATGCATGTCCATACTCTGGTATATGTTTTTGGATTTAAACAGTTCAACAACCAAGTGAATGACATTTGAGAGTTAAGACCAGAGCCAAAAAAAGTGAAAAAAAAGTCGGAAACCAATTTATTGTTTTCTTTAAATCATTGTTGTGATATTGTATTTTATAACTCCCTACTGTCTAGATAAGTAGCCAGTAAAAATATTATACGCATATTTTGAGCCTTTATTAAGGAACAAGTCAGAGGAAATTTTCGAAAAAATTCATGAGCTTTCTACCACGACAACGCAATTAGGGCTCGTGCGATGGTAACCAAATTTTTCATAAATGTAATTCAGCAAACCCCAATTCACTCGATATTCACTATGTGGTTTACCTCTCCTATCGAAATATACAATATATCGTTGATGGAACTATTTTAAAATCATTAACTTGGCAAAAAGAATATTCAATATGAACTTTGAAGAAATTTTACTAAACTAAGAAATATTTTGATGTTTGAGAAAAATGTTGGACGAAGTTAATTTTAATCTGAAATTATTTTGAAGGTGATGCAATAAATTTCGATAAACAATTTGATTAATTAAATTTTGTTTCGTCTCATCTAGCCCTTTTTGAACACAGCATGATTATCAGGCGTAGAATACCAATAGTTTCTATTCTGAAATCAAAGATTAAAGCACGAATTTTGCCCACCAAAACACTTAATAGTACCTCGATAAGTGTTTGTTCATTTATATGACAGTATTCACCACTCATACTTTTAAAATTATACTTTTAAACTGGAATACTGATGATGTGATTCATATATATTATATATTATCAAAAATTAATAAAATTATAGAAAAAAATTAAGCTTTCAACAAAATTTCTAATTTTTTTTCTAGGAGCAAATTCTTGCATTTTACTAGCAATGTCTACGGCATTGCATACTTTTTGATCAACCAGTTTTGAAAATCTTCTTTAGTGGACATTTTTATGACAATTGTAAGAAATTTTTGGACCATTATTTTAATATTGAGTGGGATTTTTTTCAGCTAGGATCCATAATAATATGCAATGATCGAATATTACCAGATTAATTAATATATTTTCTTTGCCAGTGACAACGATGAAAACTCTTATTTTTACTTGCTCGCGCTTCTAGCTTTCTTCGTCAATTTTGGCAGAGGCGTTGTCTTAGTTACGATCGGCATCATCTAAATCTAATAATACAGCCACTATTAAATATGAAAATTTTTCTGTCGAATTCTTTTACTGCTGAATTTCTACAATTATTCTCTCTGATAAAGAAAAAAAGCTTCCTAGACAACACATTTTCATATTATGATTTGATATCTCCAAAAATATATTCACTATATAAAAACGTATTATTTTTGCACCTCTGAGATTCCACGGCAGTAAAATGTTTCACCGTTTTTTTTGGGGGGGGGGCGGAATTTATTTTATTGTTAGTCAGTTCCTCTTTGTCTGTTTATAAACACTTTCTACAAAGCAATTACTTTTGGTTCAAAAGTTTCAGGTCGAATCTTTTTGTTTATAAATATTTTTGTGAATCATTCATTTCATATAACACAAGTTGCCAAAGACCCAATTAGAAAATGATTGTATTTTAACTAACAAAGTTCTTCCCCCTGATCTTGTGTTTAATCTTTCACCACTGTCTGCCGTTTCTCCAGAATAACTAAAGCACTTTAGTAAAGATGTTTGGTCATATTTTTGTTATCTTCTCTTGCTCTCTCCAGCATATTATGAACTCTTTTTAGACTTTTGTTCAAAGCTACTTTTAAAAACTTCCTAACGATGTGTGGCCATGAAAAAAAATAATAGCAATAGTTTAAATATACCCAAAAAGTTACTGAACTCACTTCAAATGAGGTGGCATATAAACAAATTAAATTTAAAAATGGGTTCGAGCAAGGTACGAATTCGACTTTGACATTTATTTCTTTTATTCTTTGCTGAAATCCCGAACGCTTTCCATGCATAACTGCAGCATAATCATTGACGTTTACGGTTCATTATATCAAGATGAACAGCTCCCAATTTTTTGAAAAATCATGCTTGAGATTCCTTCAATAGTTTCAATTTTTGTTTAAATAGAATCTGTAAAAGTTACCACTTCTTATACTTTCTGATTTTCAATCACAACTTATCTTAAACTTAGCTTGTTTGGTCTTTGTGAGAAACAGTTGGAATGCTGTTGAATATAATCGATATAAAGTTATAAAGAATAAAAGTTATATAATATATAACTTTTATTCTTTGTCTGATCATATATGTTGCCGAGCTTTAAATTTCAAAATAACAATAAATTCGTTTAGAATTTCCAGTGACATATAAGCAAATGAAATTTGATTACCAATTTCAGATTTAACGAGTTTGGTAAATAAGAAATTAATTCCTCCAATTCTAAAACGCTATACAGGGTGTCCCAAAAAGATTGAAGCGCGCTTTAATTCTTTAACCGTTAGAGATAAGTAGGTGAAGTAATTTGAAAAAATATTCAAAATAAGATAGGAGAGAAGATTACATTAAGAAAAAAAATCCACCTATGAATTTTAAAAAGTTACACTTTTTAAATTTTTATACAACCCCTCTATGCAAATTTGATCAATTAGAAAGTTTTTCCTTTCCATCCCAGAAGACCATTAAAAAAACTGCATAACTGTATCTTTAAAATTGAGTGAGTTATGCGTAATTGAAAATTGAACGCTGTTTTTAGTGACCATATACCAAAATGGAAATGTAAATTTGCAACAAATTATAAACACATAAATTTTTTATATTATTTACAAAACACATTTTTGCGTATTTAAGGTAGATTCACGATACAGTTACAGAATTGTATTTTGTTTTAATCTTATCAGGGGCAAGTACTTTTATGCCATGTATTCTAAATTTACATTAGATATTTTATAAGATTTCATTGAAAATCAATAAAAACCATTTGACAGATTTTTATAGCAAAATTTATATAAAAAAAATACTGTTAAATTAGTCTGGCAGAATTTTAATTGTTTTCAAATTTATCACATTTTTGTCAAACCGACATTCTAACAAATTAACCGCCAGACGATTTTTGCCTTTCATGTAACTGGAATTTAGCCGCTTCTAATACGTGTATATTAAAGTTTTTTTTTCAAGTTACATAATGAAATGCAAACAATTATTTTTCAATTTACTTATTTAGTTCCAATATTATTTCTTTCCTGTACAACTCAACCAAGATTTCCTCTTGCATATCAAAATAAAGTTTAGAAATCATTCAGCAATGTTGAGTTTCATATTGTCGAAGTAAAAATACTGTAACTAATTTTGCATTATGGTACTTTCAACAAATGACGAACTATTTGAACTAGCAATGATTTATTCTATTTGCAATAGAAATAATGCAGAAAGTGCTCGGGAATTTGGACGGTGATATCCCTATTTGCCTGAAATTTCACGTACATTTGTTTATCGGATGATGAGAAGATTGAGAACTACAGGTTCATTTAATCCAAAACCTGGCCCTGGTAGAAATATCTATATGAAGACCAAGAAATTGATATTATTGCATATTTTCTTCCAACCCACGATCAAGCATTCGAAAAGCAAGTGCAATTAGAGGATTACCTAAGACGTCAATCCATAGAATGCTTGAAAAACACAATTGGCAACCATTTTGTATTCATGGACTTCAAGCACTCCATCCCTCTGATTTTAACCGACGTGTAGCATTCTCCAATTGGTTATTAATCCAACAGGACACAGATTCAAACTTTGTCAAGAACATTACGTGGACTGATGAATGTTTGTTTTTACGGAAAATGGACACATAAATGCACACAACGATCATTATTGGAATGATACAAAACCATTTTTTGTGCAAGAAATACATCACCAGAGAAAGTTTTCTATGTCCTTATGGTGCGGAATTTGGAACGGAAAACTGATTGGTCCAGTGTTTTATGAAGGAACACTTACAGCTATAAAATATTTGCAACTGATTTTAAATGGCATAGTAATAGATACTTTGGAGACGACACCATTGTCATTAGTAAAAAAAAATGTATTTTCAACAAGACGGAGCGCCTGCACACAAGGCTATAAATGTAACAAACTGGATCAACGAAAACTTTAATAAACAGTGGATTGGTCTGAATGGACCCACAGAATGGCCCCCCAGATCTCCTGATCTAACTCCACTCGATTTTTATTTTTGGGGTCGGCTTCGAACGCTAGTTTATAATACTCGCCCCCTGAATGTAACTGACCTTAAATAAAAGATAATTAATGCATGCAATAATATTACTGGAGGAAAACTCCAAAATATTTACAGGAGCAGTATTAGAAAAGCCCAATTATGTATTGGTGTTGATGGAAAACATTTTGAGAATGCCTTATGATTCGTGTGTTTTTAAATGTATTTTCGTTTTATTTATTATTATTATTATTATTATGTTACACTTCTTACAATCTTATGTTGTCAAAACTGTTTAACTCCATCAATAAGGACTATTTAAATGCCATTTTGGATTTCTTTTACACTTATTATCTTTTTTTGATCGAAGAATTTCTATTATCAATTTGGATATGGTCCCTATTTTCACCGACGAAAAAGTCTTTCAAGTGGTGTGGAAAAATGACATAAGTCAATTTTTTTTCTGTGTTATTATTCAAAAAGTTTTAAAGATGCAGTTATGCAGTTTTTTTTAATGATCTTCTGGGATGGAAAGGAAAAACTTTCTAATTGACCAAATTTGCATAGAGGGGTTGTATAAAAATTTACAAAGTGTAACTTTTTAAAATTCATAGGTGAATTTTTTTTCTTAATGTAATCTTCTCTCCTATCTTATTTTGAACATTTTTTCAAATTACATCACCTACTTATCTCTAACGGTTAAAGAATTAAAGCGCGTTTCAATCTTTTTGGGACACCCTGTATATCAACTCTGCTATCGTTTTCTTTGCGACCAAGACTAAATAGACATTAAGAGAGGTGACTATTCATTGATATAAAGGGAATTTACCGGTTCAGTCACAGATTCCATATTTGAATCGGTTCGGATAGTAAGAGCGGTCTATAAAATATGAAAAGAACTATAAGGTTTGCCCAAATAAAAAACGGATAACTTGAATGAAAAGAATACTTTTATTGGAAATTAAGAAAAATCGTCATGGGCTTGTAAACAGGCCCCCATCATCTAAATAGCAGCTTTATGCCTTTGTTATAAAAAGATGGTGGTTGATTCTTAAGGAAGTCCTAAGCAGCTTCTTTTACTTTGTCGTTAGAATAGAAACGTGTTCCCTGAAAGGCTGTCTAATTGGCCCAAAGATGTGAAAGTCACGGGGTGACAAATTCACAATTTTTGGCGAGTCTTCCAGCATTTTCCAACGGAATCTCATTAAGGTCTTCTGGGTTTCACGGGAGACATAGAAACGAGCATTATCATGGAGAAGAATCACTTGTTTTGTGAGAAGGCCTGATCTTTTGCTTTTTAATTGCCTTTCATAATTTCGTCAGAGTATTGCAGTATTATGTTGAATTGATAGTGTTCTCTTGGAGCAGCAAATCAATCACTAGTTTTCCATGGCAATAGAAGCATCACAAACCATAAAATTGGATGCATCCATATATATAGCACAGCTTCACTTTGGATCAGTTTTCTCCACCATGGGAAGCTTTCACGTGAACACCTCCTATTGCCTTTAAATCCCTCTTCTGTAGAGTTGCTACAGCTTCAGTCATTCTGACTCAATTGTGAGAGCCCAATTTCCCTTACAGTTCAGAGTTTTCATTCAGATTACTATTTCTATATTGAAAATTAAACAGCTACCCAGAAAGTATCATTCTTCAAGTTGAAGCTATTCTGAAGCTCTTAAGTACTGTGTGGTGACCCATCTTAGATCTATGTAGATCATATTGAATACTTCGATGAAACTTGAATAAAGTGTTATATTGATCATGATTAGAAAATGCAATAGTAATAATAATAATAGTTTTGATTACCAGATGTGCTTTTCATGCAATATAAAAAAGTCGAACTGCGAATTAAGAACATTTAAAACGGCCAGTAATCAGTGCCATAAAATAATTTTTACTTTAGTCTTTAGACAAGGAAAAACGAGCTTTACTGGTCAAGTTGTTTAATAAAAACTGCAGTAATCGATTACTTGTTCTATAAAAATAATAGTACTGAAACGTCTTGCTGAAAAGACCACTCTAGAAGAATTGATTGGAAGAGATGATCGCTAAAATTTCAGACACTAAGCATCTACGTATATTACCAGGAAGAACCCGGAAACTGTTTTTAAATAAAATGAAGTCACTACTGATAAATTCTACTAAAGAGCGATACAATATTCTTCAAGACGTGCTCGAGTGGTTGCACGTGATTTGACTTTCCCTTTTTCAAATCACGTTCAACCAATCGAACCTCGCATGGAGACAGACCTGAATTTATTTCAATAGAATAATAATTCATTTAAGTGAAGTTGAGTTGAATTTTAGAGTCAATAAAATAACTCATTTTGATGAGATTTTGTAACTTTGTATTTTATCAAATTTATATATATTATATAAGCATAAATTTGAGAAAATACAAAGTTAAGTCAATAAGAATACGGATTTTTATTGAAATATAGTTTGTTTGGTTTCTTTTTAAAGTTAAATGCAATTTTATTTTATTTTATTCAAATATTAGTATAGACATTAACATAAACAATGTTAATGTACTTTTATAGCAATAATTTTTTAATAAAGATAAAAATAATTGATTAAGTATGCAATACAATTTAATTTTAATTACATTTTAATTTTTTATTGTATAAATTTTTTCTGTATATGGGAAAATAAAAAGATTTCTTGATTTGAAATAGTACTAGACACTAGAAATATTTTTATTACAGCATAAAAATATAAATGTTAGCGATTTATAGGTCATAAATTAACCTTAAAAATTAGAATTAAAACTTAAAAAATAATTACATTGAATCATTGAGAGAGCAAGGTAATTTTCAGATACTTTTAACATAGAGTAAATTACAACTATGATTAAATTTTAGAAGTTTTAATTTTGACTTCAAATTAAACAAAATAAATTTCAATTAACAACGGCATATTAATATGATAATAATAATTCATAGAAAAATCGCTTCATAAAAGAACAATCTATAAATTCAAATTCTCCAAATTACATTGTACCAATAATTTTTTATAAAAATCTTAACATTGGAATATTGTGAAATCTCAAGCTTAAATGCAGAAATGAATTCCCAAGAAATTTCAAGGAAGTCAATTAGTTTTTCTGCCAAGTGCGTTAAAGCACCAGACTACGCAAGGTCAGATAACATAAGCAGTTATAAATTTTGAAGTGATGGAAACAGTTTTTTTCAATAAAAATATATCTTTTTTGTCTTTAGTATATGCCCCCCAAAAAGAGCTGGTCTTTGTTCATATACTTATGACAAAAAACGTGCTTTCATCGTAATGCTAATTTGTTCATTAGAAAATTATTCTTTCTTTCAATAAGTTAACTTTATGTTTCTAAATTATGTCCTTAATTTTCTGGTCTAAATGAATTTAATTCATTAAAAAAGAATAATTAGTAAAATGTGATGGTTATGTAATATTTAATTTGATTCATTGGAAAATAATAAATTAATAATAATTTAATCGTTATAGTAGTATTTAATTAAATATAATAAATACTTTATTTATACTTTATTAATACTTTACTATATAATAAATCAGTGAAATTGTTATTGTTAATGCAATATTTAATTTAAATCATTAAGAAATAATAAATTAATAAAAATGAAATTGTTTATGTAATATTTAATTTAAATCATTAAGAAATAATAAATTCATAAAAATGAAATTGTTTATTTAATATCTAATTTAATTCATTCGGAAATAATAAATTAGTAAAATGTAATTGTTACGGTAATATTT
>JAPMOQ010002867.1:0-10666 GCA_026543055.1 Argiope trifasciata
ATATCAAGCGAAAATGTCCGTTTAAATTATACCTGAGTAGTATAAATACAACATTTTTACGGGTTATCTATGCATGCAATTCGATGAAATTAATAGGGGATAAAATTGGCAAAATTCCCCCTGTGGATTTATTTTGCTATATTTATTAAAAATTTTCGAAATTAGAACAGTAGTTTTGTGTGAAATGCATTCTAATGTTTTTTTTTTTCCTTTTAAAAACATGAAATATTGTAGTTCATTGACAGTAATAATGATACAAGCCTGTAAAGTTGCTTTCCAACATGGTTAGTCTAATCACTGAAAAGGCGAATTTACAGTCCTCTGTATTGGATGCTGCGTGGGTGCAGAGCCAGTAATTCCAGAGCTGGGTGCCGAATTCATCGCTAAATGGTCGCCAAGTTTGTCACCAATCTTTGGGATTATTGACTCAGCATCCGAGGAGCATCCAATACAGGTAATTGTAATTTTTTCTTTCCAGTGATATTCTTATATAGTAGCTTTAGACACATCAAGAAATTTTAAGCTTTCGTATAAAATAATAATTGACGAAATCAAATCAGTGATGGAGGGAGGGTAATGGATATTTTATATTTTAATTTGCCTTTCTAAGTCACAATTGACTAATAAATAAATGAAACATGTTTTTCTGAGCTAAACTTTAATACTTGATTTTTCTCGAAATATGTAAATCCAAAACTGAATTTTTTTTTTCCAATGTCTATTTGGCTTTCAAATTCATAAAGAAATTTGAAATTTCTTTAGCACCCGTGAAGATGACAGATTGAAAGTATTTTAGTTAATTTTCAGTCCAACTTTTCTTCAATCTGTTACCTCCAATCCCATTCTAATTGCTTAACGAGGTGCAAATGGCTCAAAATATAAAATGTAATATACTTTAAATACAGACAATCTAAGAAGTCATAAAAAAGTTCTGTAAACTTTAGGGAAATTAAGTTATCCGTTAGTAAAAAGACTAGACAGTAAAAATGAGTTAATAAAACGTGTTTTACGAATTATTTATTACTCTCCGTCATAATTCTAGTCAAACTTTTCTTACAATCTTATTGAGACTACATTCTTTGTGCAGAGCTTTTCTCTCTTTAAATTTCATTTATTGATTCACCATGTTGTTTATTACTTAGAGCAGAATTTGACGAGAATGGCACTTGGCCATTTAATCTTTATGTTAATGAGTTAATTTAACTAAAAAATTAGAATAAATATTACATTTAAAGCCTAAAAAAACCAAAAAGAAAGATATAATGAATCGGGCCTGAGGACTTTCTCAAGGTTTACCCTCAAGCAGGAATTCAGCCCAGTGATTTTTTATGTGAGGGGTCTGACTTTCATCCAACAAATTGACCCCACGTGATCCGAAAAACCCAGTAAATTGAGGGTTTAGAGATAAAATTAGTATTAAAAAAATTAAAATATACAAAATTATATAATAGTAAGCCGAATCATTTTCAATTCAAAAAAAATCTTAGCAAACTAGACAACACAAGACCATAAAACCAAATTGACCAAAATATGAAGGTGAAACACTTACAACTTACACTTCAAAAAACCTCCTAAATGACAAAATGAATAAAAAAACATCGTTGAGAGTGCACTTCGTTATACTAAATTAAATTTAACCGCGTTTAAAGTTATATACGCCTACCTTATTTAGTTCTATGCAACATCATCATAAGAATAAGCGGAGCTCCATCTATTGAGTTAAAGTGGAATAAGTTCTAACTTATAGGTCTGTCCTCTATGGGAAATAGTAGCGAGATATCTAGGGATACAATTGGAATCTCCATCATAGATCGAAGCAAGCGCAGATGTCCGTATACAGAAGAGAGCAGAGTTATAAAGAGCGTTGCCTTATTGGCGTAGCAGTGCGTTGGAAAAAAGAATGGCGTTCACATTGCAAAATTCGACAGTTGAGGAGACACTATGAATACTAGGCAGGTCAATGAAGAACAAAAGAACACAGTTTCTCTCTGGGTATGTGGCTCTACTCCATGATAACGGGCGTCTACACCCCTCCAGGGTCACAGACGTTTAACTGAGCAAGTTAATGTAGGGGCAGCTTGACCATCCACCCTACAGCCTGGACATGTCCCCCTGCATTTTTTATGTGTTTGATCCAGTTGGAAAACATCTGAAATGGAAGCAATTCAACTCAGACGATGAACTCAATGATGCTGTAAAAGACTGGGTTTCGTCAGGGCCACACACAAAAAAAGAATCATTCGGCTCGTTAATCAATGGGATCATTATGCATAGGCTTATGGTGTATACTTTGAATAAAATCTTCAATCTTTCAATAAACTCAAGTTTCATGTTTGTGGTTTCAAATTTTTATAAATGTTTCGGTTATTATTCGTATGTTAAATACATAGGATTTCATTATTGAATTTCATACAGATCATTAAATACAGATATTTTTGAGTTTTTGAAAGACGAATATTCATGTGCACAATAATTAATACTTTTCTTAGTAATTTTCCTAGAAGCTCTAAACCTGGAATTTTAAATCATTTTTTTTTTCTTTCAATGTTATTCTCAATTGCATCCTTTCGATAAAATACAGGAAATAAAATGTATTTAGAGCTTAAACTCTGTATTAGGGATATTTATTAAATAATAATTATTAGCCCCACATTAAAAATCGTTGAATTAATTTGAATGATAACTATAATCAAAGGGGTCTTTAACTTCCGAAGCTACTGCATCCCCTTTCCGTGAAACACAGGACCCAACATTATCTTCATCATCACTATAATCAAAACTTCTATTGAAATAGTTACAAGCTGTAGTATCTACAAATACTTAATATATAAATGCCATCTGAACCAAACACTGATTAGAGTATGAAGATCTTTGTAGAGCATTATATAGCTCTATTCATTCTGGAATATATCAAAACGCACCTTGTGTTATAAGATGAATCTTTGGAAACGTATCTCCGTACTCTCATTCATAATTCGAAAATTGTTCTGAAGATCCCCTCTCCTCTCTTCTATTTGTCAGATTTGCCGATTACCGTTCTACAGATTTCAATCTGCATTCACCAGTTCTGCTCTACAATTATAAGGCGATTGATTTGTTCTCTACTGTAAGCATTAATTAAGCAATATAGATCCCTTGACATGCTTATAAATCATACAAATACATCATTATGTTAATACATCGTTGGAGAAATATATCATTATATTATGGAAAAGATCAAATACGAGAATTAATTGGCTGAAGAATTAGACCAGACTTGACAGTAATGACAGCGTAGTGAAAACAATATAAGAAGAAAAATATTTTTACTTTCGTATGCATACTAATGAGAAAGTATTGCAACCATCAAAATATTTGAACTCAATAGTATGCTTATAAACCATACAAATACATCATTGTATTAAGAAATTCATCAAGTACGAGGGTTAATTGATTGAAGAAATATAACCGACTTGATAATAATGTCAACATGAGGTGAAAACACTATGAGAAGAAAAATATTTTTACTACCATGTGCATACTAATAAGAAAATATTGCAGCCATCAAAATATTCGAACTCAATAGTATGCTTATAAAACATACAAACACATCATCGGAGAAATACATCGCTATATTAAGAAAAGCATCAAATAAGAGAGTTAGTTGATTGAAGAAGTAGAACCGACTTAATAGTATTGACAACATGAAGTGAAAAAAATGTGAGAAGAAAAATAGTTAATTATACATAATTAAGTTGCAGAGATATACATAACGGCTAGTCAGTACATGGGCAAACACTATAATCTTTCAATTTTAGTTCAAAATATTAATAATTTTGAATATTTTTATTAGCTACGAAATAAAACAGTTCATTTCTGCTGTCAAAAATCTTCATTTCCACACAAAAAAAGCCAATATCAAAATTTCATTTAATCGTGGACGAGTCGGTTTTCAAAGTTATAAGAAATGAAGAAAATAATATTTGCGATGGAAATTTTCTCCCCGGCTAGAATTACTTTATGCAGAGTAGAAAATACTTCTTAATTTGTGCGACAGCTACTGTCGCCACAAGATGTGACCTTTTCTTTGTGGATATTGGCTGAAAACTCAAAATTTGCCAGTCAGGATCACCTGTAACTCGGTAAAAATACTGTCTGCGTAATTGAATCTTCAATATTGGGCTTCATTTCAGTGGATTTAGAATGGCAACACAGCTTTTCGTTGCTTCGCAGTAGATGATGAAGGTGTTATAGGGTATTATGAAAATGTCAAACAGTAGTGATAGGTTTTGAGAAAACTCATTAGAGCTCAAATTTATGTAAGCACATTAGACAACTGAAGTATAATTTAATAATTTAGTTTCCAATTTAATACATTACTTTAATTTGATAATAATTTTTATATTACATAATTTACTCATGGTACGTCAATTTCTTAACAGGAAAAAAAGTTTTGAAATTGCTAATGAGTTTAGCAACAAAATAATGATTGATACTGATTTTCTCATAATTCTATACAAATTAAATCTATAGATGACCACAAATCCTTAAACAAACGAAAAAGAAAGTAGACTGATAAAATTTTTTGTTCCACATGGATATTTTTTACATAAAACTTCTAGATTTTTATCAAAGTTTCCACGAAATTAGTGCAAAATAAGTATCTATTCATTGGCCAAGCTTAAATGATATTCATATATAATCAGTATTTGATTCGTTTCTAAATGTTTTCTGCGAAAAAAACTAGATTTTAAAATAAAAATGGCTATGTATAGAATTTATCTACCCACGACAATTAAATTTGATTTTATTCCCTTTCATTAGGCTTAGACTGGAAAACAGAAAAGTAACTATATTCTTTACTTATTCATCTTATTTTTGTTGAGATACATCTTGTTTAAAATTGAACAAAGCTTACCACTGCTAAAAGTGTAGCAATATTAATAATTTTATTACAGAAAGCAGCAATGGATTGTTTGTTAAAAGAACATAATAGGAATGATTTTTGAAAAAAAAATCCCTTCTTGTTGACAAACATATGAATTCTGTATACTCAAACTAATGTTTATTTAAAATAAAATTATTTCTGGAATAGTAATTCATAAACAAATATAACCAAAATTATTGACTTTGTGACTGAATATCCAATATCACGTCTAGGAAAATACATAATTGATAGTTAATAAAAACTCTTGAACACATTATTCGCAGTTCGCTTCACATCAAAATCCTCTTTAAACAGTTTTATCTCTTGTAATTGTGTCATCTCTCATATATTCACTGAACTCGAAATCATTCGAATAATTTACTCTGAGCTGTATTAGACTTGGAAACGTGAGAATTAAACTGCACTGAAGTTGAATTAGTTGGATGGTATAGAAATGATGAATCATATGAAGGGCATATATGTCTCTACAACAAGCCCCAAAATATTGCCATATTTCCAATTGGTCGGGATCAGAAGTAGTATGATGACCATGTATTAGGAGTAACGGAAATGAATAATTCGTTTGAATCATGTTTTTATGTGAGGCCGAGATAGCCTGATTGGTGAGGCGTTGGATTTACATCTCCTTAGATTGGGAATTCGAACCCTGACGATTCTCCGCATACGTGGTTCCTGGTTCTCCATGTCGAGAGTAATATCTCTGGGGATAGAAGATCAGAGGAGATCCTTCTCTCATCCAGGTCTAAGTTACGATCTGAGAATGAAATGTAGGAACGAAGTTCGCAATTTAAAAAGGGCTGTGACTCCTGATTATCTAAGCCGTACTCTTGGACCTTGGTTCCTGAAAATAAAACGTTTCAGGTTCGAGATTCGATTCCACTGAAGAACCGTCGTGTGAGGGGGTCTCTTGCACGTTAAATATGTCAGGTCAAACGTCCTAGAGCTGGCGGCGTGGCGTGGAAAGGGGGTGCCAGTTCAGGTGTCGTCATCTGACCATGGTTCAAAATTACGAGGTCCGTCCCAAAAAAGCCCTCGTGTTGCTTTAAAACGGGACGCTAATATAACTAAACTAAACTGATAATAAAACAAGGTATGTACAATCCGGATTAAATCGCAATGATTCTTTAGTCAGAGTTCTTGTCAATTACAAGTACCATTATAAGGAGCAACAGATGTGTTTAAGAACATATTACAAAAAGGTTAGATTTCACAGATGGAGAAGCGGATACTTATGTTTTGGCTAACAACTTATAGAAGCTTTCCACAATTTTCAAATAAAAAAAAATGAATCTCAATAACGGAAAAGAACAGAAAAAGGAAAAACATTCCTGATAAAACTCTTCTGTGAAGACTTCTTTTTACCCGCAGTGCTTCACCTTTCAGGGAAAAAAAACAGTCATTTTATAGAGACTAAATTTTGAAACGCGTAAATAATAAAAAGAATTCGTTCCTTTCCTTGACTATTATAACTTAGAAAAAATAATGAGTACATAGGGTATCTCAAAATGTCTTTTATGAATTTTACTAACAGTTCAAACAGAAATAAATTTTTATAATAAGATATTGTTGCTAGATACTACTGGGTTTCTTTCTTGGTTTGTGATGATAATGAAATAAACAGTCTCTTTGTGACAAACGGCGATGTTTATTAAAGCCGAAAATACTAATACAGGAATAGAAATGTACAGCCGAGATGAACAAATGCAAACACGCAGCAGCATACTCCAACTAATAGCAGCCAAAAAGTGGTAATCGGTAGTAATAACAACCACATCACACAAAGTGGCCAACTAGAATTCAGCAGAAGGAGGGAATTTACACAGCTTCGATCGACGGTATCTCACATTCACTCCATTCCTCGCTTTAACAGTATCCAACTACTGACTCACTTCTACACGACTAGCTACTCACCACATGACTCGAAGCTGCTTCTTTGAACAGCACGACCCGGCAAACAACACAATTCAATAATAACTTGGGCCCCACATAACGCTTGCTCTTCGCCGGACTGATCCAACAATACGTCGTTGCCTCCCTTCACAATTAAGACTCTTTTCAGGACTACGAATGACTATAAATCAAGACTTTTGGACTTTTATAATTCCCAGGAGGCGGATAGAGAAGGTTCTGGACAAATCAGGTATATATCGGCTCCTATTGACTCGATTACTAAAATTCTGGAAGTTTCTAGTAATATCAATTATATCGCCAAATGTTCGCGTAGCTCTGAAATCGCGGACATGGCACCATATAAAATGATAAATCATTGAACTAACCATTCTGAGAAGCAATTTTTTCGGATTCGAACAAGATCAAATTTTAAAAAAATCTTTATATTTAGTGAGCGCTAATGCAGCTACTATTAAAATACAGATGAATCCAAATAAATTAGTAATATAAGCTAAGTGAAAAGGAATATAAAATAATCAAAATTACAACAAACAGAAAAATAATTCGGCCTGAAGACTTTTTACAAGGGTCACCATCAGGTAAAGATTCAAAGTAAGAGATTTTTTCTGTGAGGATTCGGACAGTGTACTCCTCTTGACCTTAAAAGCGTCCAAAAATTAAGGCAAAAGAGGTACTAATTCAACAGCAAAGATACAAAATAAAAAGAACATTAAAAACATCGCCAAATATAACAAAAATTAATAAAACAAAATTACATAAGAATATTTAACCAATAATTAAAATATTCCATTCAATAATTAAGAAAAAAAGGGAAAGAATATAACAGCAAAAGGCTAAAAAATGTCAACCATTGCATCCTAACCGCAGTTCGATTTATATACAATGCAAAGCAGTTGTGTGTGTGTGTGCTTTAGAACAAGTTATAAGTTTCGTGATTAGGTGACCATGGAAGCCCGCTCAATCAAATATCTTATTCAAAAATGATTGGTTTAAGCGTAAATCAACAGTTTCATCGTATCACCTGCAATATCAGAAACAAGCACAAAACAAGTAAAAATGTGTTTTTAAAAACAGAAAGGGAGTTCTAAAATGTGGAAGCTTCTTCATATAAAGAAATTTACACACTTTTTCTTCGTGCTCAAGAATAATAACAATAAACAAATTGTGACTTGATAGTTCTATATAGCCATTATTTTCTATGATATTTTCTTCGAGAATTTGGCTGAAAATATGTTACTTGCAGAAACGTGTCAAATCTTCAGAGTACCTCTAATTAAATTTGTTAGACGATGAAACATTTCACGAAACCTTAACTTAAGTTCTGTTGTACGTTTAGAAACACAAAATCCCGTCTTTTATTTAAATTAATCTATCCCTCCTGCACAAAAGGCTCATCTTTGTCGTTGACAGGTCATAAAGAGTCTCCAAATTAAAATTTATGAAACTGAGTCTAGACACCATTAGCATAACTTTTTGATGCTTCTAAACCTTGGAAGTTTAAATTCTTAATCACCGCCCTGCGTTGTAAAATATATAAGGCGAAAGAATGTTGGTTTAACTGTGGGAGATCACAAGCTTTTGTTGAATGGGTTTTAAATAATATGGTGCCATCACTGAATAGAGTTTAATTTGAGCAAACTGGTTAATGTCTGAATCACTCGATTATTGGAATGGATTGATTTTAAATTTAAAAAATTGTTTATTAAATGAAGAAGTTCTTAAGATATTTTAGGTCATTATATCATAACCATTTAGTTTTACATTTACTGGGGACTTAACTAGGGAGTGCGATCTACAAAACTGCATTTTCTTTACACTCAAATTAAATTTTCTAATGAATATATCAGAATTAAAATCGGCACATATATTCTACAGATATGTTTCTTGATACATAAACATGTTTTAGATATTTCTCAAAACATATTGTCGTTGAAAAAACTATATTAGAAAATGTAGAGCCTCAGTATGTAGAAAAAATATGATGTAGAAGCTGAAGAAGACTAAACTTACTGCTTAGAAAAACTGAAAATGTAGAAAATAGTATAATAGAAAATATAGAAGCTGAAGAAGACTAAACTTACTGCTTAGCAAAACTGAAAATGTAGAAAATAGTATAATAGAAAATGTAGAAGCTGAAGAAGACTAAACTTACTGCTTAGCAAAACTGAAAATGTAGAAAATATTATAATAGAAAATGTAGAAACTGAGTAGAACATACATTTCACCATTTTCTACTCAGATTACATTCATACTTGTACGTATGAATATACAACATACATTTTCTACTCAGATTACATTCATACTTGTACGTATGAATATACAACATACATTTTCTACTCAGATTACATTCATACTTGTACGTAAGACTGTACAACATACATTTTCTACTCAGATTACATTCATACTTGTACGTATGAATATACAACATAAATTTTCTAATCAGATTACCGGTTACAACAAACAATATTCTTGAAAAAACCTACCACTATTTACATTTAAATCATATTTATTTTTCCAAAGTACAAAGGTATATAAGAAACAATATAATGGGTAGTTCAACAATTATAGAAAAAATGAAAAAAAAAATAGCAATGGGAAAAATTGAGACTTTTTTATCGGAGTGTGGGACTTCCATAGAATTTTCTAGGGCATTTTAAACATACAGGTTAAGAACTAGAATAAAAATCAATCGATAAATTCTCTATATATTTATTTTGTTATATTAAACTATTTTATTAAATTTCAGAATGCATTATCATTAGAAAAATTAATTGTGTTCGAACATACCAATCAGAATCTGTTAAATGCGAACTTTCATCGAAAAATTATTCTGTGCAGTTATTCTTAGCACTAAAATTACTTTCTGCTTCATTTAAAAATGTCGAGCAATTCTTCACAAATTGAATGATATTTCGAATCCTAAATTTTAGCGCCATGAGCTATGCCTTGTTTATCACTAGGGCACTAGCAGGAGGTGTGGTTTTAGAGGCCGCACTTAAGGAAAAAATAGAATTATTTTAAAAAGCATCTGCTGAATACGGTTGAAAAAGTTCACGTGTATTTGAGGTCACAAAACATGAAGCTACAGGGTCAATCCATTCAATTCTGCTAAAAGTAGATTAAGGGTGACCGAAAATCCATCCCCAGAAATCTCACAGACCGGTTAAGGTTAAAAACCTTTATCAACTTCACTAATTATTTTTTTCAGATTTTAAACAATAAGAAGGAATAAGGAATAAAAAATGATAAGGAATCAGATCTGAAACGCATCTAAATTTCGCATTTGGATTTATTCATGAATACAACATTTTTTCTTTGTATACGAGGGAAAAAAGATTAACCTTTTATGCATCAAGCGTTAATCAAAAAAAGCTTTGAAGATTGGAATTAGTAAAAAGTATAGTATTGGAATTAATAGTACTGCTTCAGAATATCATTTTTATGCTGAATCCTAAAATTCTCAAAACGCAGCTTACACGATAAAAAATATATGTATACTTAGTTTCGCCTTTCATTTGTGAAATATAGCTTACATTTTGCTATTCATTTACAAAAAAAATGGCTTTTTTTATATATTAAAAAAAAAATCTAACTTAAGTTATCCGTTCGAAGGAAAAAAAATTAAATTGGAATTTTAAAAAGAAACTATTTAAAACAATGGTTCTCAGATGTTTGTCAATTATAATACAAAATACTATAAAAACAACAAAATTGTTTGAAAATATAATATATTTTGAGAAATAGGGAAATGTGTATGGAATTAAAAAAAAACTCTTTACATTATACACAAAATTGTAATGTAGTAATCCTAATTTTCTTTGTACACAA
>JAPMOQ010002878.1:0-13100 GCA_026543055.1 Argiope trifasciata
TTTGCTGGTATTTTTAAAGAATTATTTTGTAGATGTTTTATTGTTAATTAATTGATCTGGTACTAATTTTCATCATCGTAAATTTTCCCACCAAGTTTTTCATTGCCCATTACATTTAAAACATCGAATTATTTCTTTAAATTCTGGTTTAAACTACATTTCTAAATACTACTCAAAATTTAGCGATATTTAGTTTTGCTTGAGCTAATCTGACAAGTTTCTTTTCGTAACTGCATATTTCTTTGCTCTCAGCAGCTTTTATTACATAGTGAAGAATCAAATAAAATTTTACAAGGAAACTTAAAGCTTACATTTTATTTTTATTAAATTTTTAATCTTCGTATATCTATACTTATAATAAATCTCAATGTGTGTGTGTGCGTGTGTGTTGGCGCTCTACAGGCCTGACCGTTGGACCTACAGTTACCAAGTTTGATACATGCATACCTTGGAGGTCGGGAATGTGCATCTCTGAGCCCTTTTTCGAATTTTTAATTAGAATTAGAATTTGAATTAATTAAAATTTAAGCGAAATTTCGACGTTTCTCCGCTATAACTTCCGAAAATATTATTGCACAAACATGGTTTTTATAACAATTTAAAGATAAAAAAATTAGCCTTCTAACGGTATCAGTTTTTTTAACTTATAACGTAAGCGTCTATTTTTAACGAATTTTTAAAGAAATATTTTAACTATGTTTTTATCACGTGACTGGAAAAAATAAAAGAATGCCGGAAGTTCGAATAAAAAAAACTATAATCGTAAATCAAGTGTAAAGGAATGCAACTTTTAACACGTGACTGGATAAAATAAAAAATATAAAATGTGATAGTTTCTAAAAAAATAAATGCAAAGCTAAGGTTTCTATAAAATCTGCAAGAGCACGTGAAAAAATTAAGTGAAAGGGAAAAAATTAAGTTTTATCACCGTGTTGCCATCATTTTGACGGAAGTTCAAATTAAAGAAAAAAATTAAGAAAAACTATCATCGTAAATTAAATCTGAAGAAATACAACTTTTAGCACGTGACTGGATAAAATAATATAAATATAAAATATGATATTTTCTTTAAAAAATGCAAGGCAAAGGATTCTATGATCGATTGCAATATTTAAATCATTAATTGAATAAATTATCTTTATTTACACAGGATTGAATTTATACAGGATATGCATTCAAATTCCTTTCTAATGGCCAATTAGTAAAATATTATTAATAGGCATATTAATACTCTTACTTTGATCTAAATGAAGTAAATAATTACATTTTATGTAGTTTGAGTCAAACAATGCATTTATGAATAACGAGTTTTAGATTTCTTCATACTTTGCTCTGTGAGCCATATTTTACAAAATATTTTTATTAATATTTTAAATAAAAGTTGCTACACCAATCAGTCTTCGAAATCAATCATTAAAACTGACTGATTTATAAAATTAAAGAATATTATTAGGAAAACGCGTTCTTTTAGAGCTTTCAGCCCATCATCTTAAAGAAAATATTATTTTCATGCCAATCAATGCAAGGAGTTACTTCAAGGCTAATGAATATGTGATTTAATTGAAACTTTTAAAACCCTTTACTCATGGCGAACCAGCTGGTCGCCAAAGGTGGCTAGTATTTCATAAACCTAATATTTTACATTTGAAATATTGACTGTCTTGTATCTGAAATGTAACTGTTATCTACATCTGATTTAAATGAGAAAAGCTGAATTAAGTCTCGTCTTCAGGCTATTTTCATGATTTTATTTGATCTTACTAGAACCAAGTTAAAATCTTTCGAAGGGGCTGGCATTTATTGGAATTAACAATGTAGTTTCAATCTAATTTGTATCAATCATCAAAATAAATATACGCATGGATTTAAAGACTGGGTGGTGTATATTTTAAAGGTTCTATTTAAAACTATATTTCGTAAATTCTTAGCTTATGCAATACGTATTTGTTGTAATTCCTTTGAATGTTTTAATGATCACAAATTCGATTAAAAAGTAATTTAAACGTACTAGCTTTTGATCCTCTATTGCCTTGAATTTGTCCATTAGCCAATTAAATTTTAAAGCCAAACCATCGAATTCCCTTAAATGTCAATCTGCAAACTTTGAGAGTTTCAAAAGCTTATTAATTAAAATATATTGTATATAGATATTGGAAAACTGTCCCCAAAATTCAGAATGATTAAAAATATTTGTCTTTGTCTTTAACTAAACATATTTCGAGAACCCATCACTTCTTTATAATACAAGATTACTTTGAAAACCATGGTAATTCAAAACTCCTAAGTTTACTCTTATACAGATGCTTACTATTTGACGCAGCTACTTTTGCAGAATGTAGAGCACTAGTAATCGAATATAATTTAACAGATTTCAAAACTTTGAATTAGTTTCATTAATTTTAAAAACCTTTCCGAGTGTAATTGTGAAAGGACTTTCCTTTTGAATCTAAACTTCAAACTCCAATTCGAAAGCAACATTTTGATTAAAAAGTACCAATTTACTTATTGCAATCATTTCGATTAATAAATGTTTTGTTCTTTAGCGGAGTATTTTGACTGCGAAGAATCCTAACCTCTGAAAGTCAATCATTTATTCAAATCTCAAACATAGTAGCTATCGCTAATCAGATTTAGTACTGAATGATTTAAAAGCCCCAGAAAATCACAGAAGTAAATGCATTATGAAACTCGTATGGGACAACTTGTATAATGCAAGAGATATGAGCCAAATAAATTATTCTTTACATCCGATCTACAAAATTCATATATGAATTTAAAATTTCTCCAATTTCATGAAATCCTTCGTTGATTATGTTTAATAAAATCTAATCTTGAACTGTTTTTATGCATTAGCTTATACTCCCGAGCATAAAATTAAAGTGCGTTACATTTTGAACTATATCCATGTCATGTCATGAAGCTAACAGACTGCCTTCAGCATTCAACGAAACCCGAAATCAATTTGATCCTGCTGCCTTGTCAATGGATGCCAATTATCTTGCCAAAACGTAAAATAGTGTTATACATAAGTTTTGAATAACGTGTTCCACTATTAATAAATAATAATTTAAAAAGTATGCATATTTTGTACAATAAATTAATGTTGGCATTTAAACTGTAAGATTTTCTCCTGAGCTCTTGCTAATGGCAGTTTACCTGTGTAAAATTCTTACCAAAGAATATTCATCAAAAATATATTAAAGCATTTACATGATCATATGTATGCACGATGATCGTCAATGGAATGGAAATAAATAGAAAATGAATTTTCTTTCAAAACTGATTTCTAAAAAATTTTCTTAGATCAATTAATAGTTATGATGGAAGTATTCAAATACACAAAAAGTAACTAATGTCGAACGAAAATCAGATCGTTTTTTCCTCCACTTAACTGAAAAATCAAACGATATAATTGCAATTTCTATCAAAACGATTTTCTCTTTGCATTTCAGCTACAAACGATAGTTAATTTCTTGGAATGAGTTTAAAATGGAAAAATAAACTTTTAGCTTTTGCTAACTGATACACGCTTTTAGGATTTGTTTTATAAACTTTTAAATTTTTCAATGATATGAACTTTGCAACAAGAATGTATTTTATATTCATTATCCTAAAAGTCCTTAGTTTACAATAAATACAGAATTGTGTTCAGTAATAAATGAATTATCTGTGAAAGCTTGAAGTTTTAATATATCAGGCTTTTTTCTTGTCCAAAGTTTTGAAGAAATTTTGAAACAGTAACTTAGATGAAGCAGAATCTACATTACCCTTCCAGCTTGTCTTGAGATGTCTGTTATTGGTTTGAAATTCCTGCGCATTTGCAAATTTCATATGTTTATGCCTTAATTTAATAAAATGCAGTTGACAGATAACTCATTTAATATACATTTCTGTCTCTTTAATGTCTTTGGTGTTTTCATAAACTTTATATAAATACACCATTATGTGGATTGATGATAATAAAAATAAAAGTTCTAGGATAATTATTATTGATGTTTTATTTATATTCAATTAAAATTAAATTCGTTATAATAATTTATCATTCTGTACAGTCATTAAAAATATTGCATTTATGGCTGATGGAAAAAGGTAATAATTTTTAAGCTACGAATTATAATATACTTGAAATAATTATATAAATCGATTCCTATTTGAACCAAGATGGAAAAGCGTTATATTAATATAAAATTTATAACTGTAAAATTAAATATTTTATAAAATAATTTCGTAAGAATTACGAAATTACGTTTAGGGGTTTTTTAATCTCTTTATTAAAAATGCCTAGTTAAAATCTAGTATTGTAATTACAATTTAATTCTAATGCGTTAATTTTGAAAATTTATAAAAATTTCTTTATTACTTTCATATGAAAACTATACCTAAAATTTCATTTTACACAAAACTGTAATATTAAAATATTCTCATTTCCTGCATTTATTGATTAATATTTACGAAACATTTTGTACTTTAAGTTCTTATTTTCTTTACATAGAAATTATTAAAATTTTCTCTTTAATGAAGTAAAATCCTAATTAAAATTTCAATGATTTAAATATTTGATTATTCGGAATTCTGAGGTTTAAAAGTCGATCTCAGAACCAATCAATATTTGCTCCTATCAGAGTAAACATATTTTGAAATGGATTTTTTTATTCACTAAAGTTCCTATCAAAATATCAAATAACGTTTTGATATCTTTCAACGCATTTCACTTTTCCTGTCTAAATGAAAGGTTTCAGAGGCATGGTATTGAGCGATTTTCTTGGTTTTTGAGTCATCGATCGGCTTTCCACTGTAGCGACTAATTGCAATAATTATTACGCTCCCTATTTGAACGGATGTCGCCTCCTCTAATTTTAGACTGGAGGAAAAGTTTATGCGAGGGGAAAGTTCCGATGATACGGACAGAGAACGCTTGAAAAATTTCAGTATTACCCTAACTTATTCTGACATTTTTAAAGAGCGGTTGAAAGTCTGTAGAAAACCTTAAACTGCATGTCTTTCATATTACATCGGTGTAGGCTAAAGTTGTTTTAATCAATTTTTCTATAGCCAATTGCTATAAAAGCTGTATTACGAGGTTTTCTGTGTTTCCCTTACCATGAAATTAAAATACAATATATTCTAAATTATAAGCAATTATTCATTTCAAAATTGTTTTAGAAACTTGTATTTCTTACCTTTAGTATTCACCTTTTATTTAACAGACCAATTTTCATTGTAAAAAATAAGCAAAAAATACTCAATGCTGACATTTATAATTTAAAGTTTTTTTGGAATTCCATTCTTTTAGATCAATCTGCTGATATAGGCGGAATTTGTTTATTCAAAATTATCTCTCTGTTAAATTCTGCAAACTTCTACGTTTATCAAATTCATATACAATTATTTTATAGCTTTATAAATTTTCTTAGATGTTAGTTTTTTTCAAATTCACATTGAGCATTAAGTGAATATTCTTTATCTATTCCTGGAATTAATTATGTAGAATAAGGACCATTTTATGTGTTTCATTCTTTAACTTATTCAAAAATAAGCAACGTTGAAAGAAAAAAGGTTAGAATTATTGCATTGCAAAACTATTTAATTATTTTTAATTCTCTTTAATTTTTTTTTATTCTGTTGAGTTTCGTAAGAAATTAATATTTATTATCCCAAATGTTATATTAAACCGAGTGCAGAAATATTATCTGCCCCTTTCTCGTGTTTTCTCGTGCTGACTTTCATTAAAATGACCAAACTAATAAAAAATTAGTTTAATTTCCTTCAATTTGCGTTGATTATAATCTCATTACAACTGTTTAAGTGAGATACTTTTGTAATTCATTTTTTTAATGGTTTAACATTTCTTTATACATTTTTTTGTTAAATTATCGAAATGAAGCAACTTAAGTTGCGAAATTCTTTATTTTGAGTCCTGATCACACAAGGACAAACCTAAACTAAATCAGTACTTTTTCAATTTTTATACCTCATCAAGATATGTTGATGTCAAAATGCTTTAAAAAAACAATTTATTTTAATTTTGTATCTAAAAGCAGCTTCGTTTACCTTTTAGGAGTCTTTTTTATTTTGTATTTGATTACTAGAAATGAAATTAATTTTATTAGAAGTTAAAGGTGAAAATTCAAATTTGAAAAAAAAATATATAAACTTTAATATTTTTCAGGCTCTTGAAAACTCCTTCCCATTTCATTCATTGCATTTTAAAGTTGTCTAAATTTGCAACAATGCTATCAAAAGCAATCCTAAAACATGAAACTACCTTGAATTTTTTCTATTAATACTGCAATTTCTTACCATAGATGAAGGAAAAGCATTTGAATTGCATTAATAGAAAATATTATTTGATGGAAGTATCTTCAAATTATCTTGAAGTTTCAAATCAAATGGCAGAAAAAAATAACTATGAACATTCGGTGTCAGCAATGTTACTGATCAAAATATTTATTAAAACAATAGGAAAAATTCAAATTTGTAAGTTAAATAATGAACTAAGCAGAAAAATGAGGAATGCGCTAAAAACTTCAAGTTTTGAAGAAAAGTACGTTTTCCATCTCGATGAAAATAGAATACAGAAACTTTAATTTTTCTCAATGTTTTTTTATTTCGTTTTTCAAACACGATTGCTAAAATACTGTTAAAATGAATATATTCTGCTGAAATTTGCCATGCATTTAATTTATAACACTACATAGGGAATGGATTGAAATTTAAGTGCAATGCTAATCCATCTATCATACTAATATTTTGCAAAAATTTCTTATCAAATATTCGGTTTACATTTAGTTCTGAAAACTGGTTGGGAGACTTATTTTCTGTGACTATGAAAGAATAAATAAAAGGAGAAATACCAATAAATAATAAATAATCCGATTTCTTTTAGTTTTCTCTAAAACTCACATTCTCTCTGGTTTTCAAAAATGCAATTTTCGCAGCCTTTGTAAATCTGCTTCTTTTTGATAAAAGAGCAAAAGAAACTACTGAAATTCTAAACAACTAAAATTGATGTTGGTTGCTTTTATTGAAGAAAGTTTTTTTTTCAACATAATGAAGTGAAAGACTTGCTATTGCAGAAGTTATAACAAACAAAAGTGTGTGGGAGAACTATTGGAAAATATTTAAGCTGGCTTCGAAATAAGATTTTATATGCAGCCCCTATATGCAATAAAATGAACTACATCGACTTTCAAGATTAAAATTATGCATTAAAATATGTAAGCATTAAGACTTAAAAATATATGAAAAGCAATGATTTACTTACTTTTGAACTTTCAATGTACATCAACTGGAAAAATATTGAATTATTTTCTGGAACAATATACAGGGTGGCCTAGAAGTCACTTTACATTTTGAAAATTAAATAACTTTTTTTCTATTAATATATTTCTTTTTCTCTTTTCAGAATTAAAAAATATAATCCCTGGAAATTTTCGGTATGGATAAGTTTACAACAGAACAACGAGTGAAGATAATTGAATTTTACTTTGGAAATGGACGGTCAATTGTTGCAACGCAAAGATCGTATATGCGCCATTTTAATGTTCGACATCCCCCTAGTAGGCCTGCAATAAGGAGCTTAGTGACGCGTTTTCAACAGCATGGCTCTGTAAGTTTTGGAAATTTTGAACATTTTGAAAATTAAATAACTTTTTCTTAAATGACTGTATTGACTCTGTTGCAACAATTGACCGTCCATTTTCGAAGTAAAATTCAATTATCTTCACTCGTTGTTCTGTTGTAAACTTATCCACGCCAAAAATTTCCAGGGATTATATTTTTTAATTCTGAAAAGAGAAAAAAAAATATATTAATAGAAAAAAAGTTATTTAATTTTCAAAATGTAAAGTGACTTCTGGGCCACCCTGTAGAAATTGAAATGAATGATTTACACATAACTAATTGGTGTTCTTGAAAAAACTTTTATACTCATTTAACGATACTGCTGGCTTTTGGTTTTTATTAAATAACTAGTTGGTACCCGGCGGGTTGCCAACGCAGAAGAAATCTTTAAAAATCATTTGGAATTTGAAATAATTATCCTGTTTAATTAAGAGTGGTATGAAGAATATTTTCTTGTTGGCAATGAATATATATCCATTTAAGCTGAAGCACATATAAAGGAGAAGCATAAATAGTATTTATCTTATTTTTAGTTTCTATTCTACAAATATTCATTTTTATATATTAGATTTGTGCACTCTTTTAGATTTGTATATCTCGGTGTTCTTTCAGATTGGTAATGAAAGAAACTATTTATTGTATCTCGTGATTCGTTTAATATTCATTCAGAATTCGCAAGTTTAATGTTAAAAAAAATTGATTAAAATATTTTATTTTCAAATTGATTTAACATAGAAAATATATCTATACTTTATAATCGTTAATGTAATTGAAAAGATAATTCTTTGAAAACTAAGATGGTGCAAAAATATTTGTAGTATAATATTTTTGGACGCTAAAATTTTATTAAATGCTGCTACAAAATTCCAAACATTTTAGGGCTAGTTCTCCTAAAACTTTCTTTTGCACACTCTTATAAAACTATTACTTCAGAGAAAGACATTGCATTTAAGCAAAATAACTCCGAAACATTAACCCCTAGCTTGAATTTAGCATCTTTACTGAATCTATTGTTTCTTTGACGAATTATTTGAACATTAATCAATGGATAATAGATGGGGTAAATAGACCCGAAATCATTTTTATTTACTAAATAATTACTATGTGTATAATCATCTCGTAAGTGCAAGTAATAAGTATTCAAAGTTTCATCGCAATCGGATGAGCGGTTCGGTAGCGCATAAGAGACATACAGATAAACATTCTTTTTTATTTATATAAGACTAGCCGCCTTTGGCGACCAGCTGGTTCGCCATGAGTAATGCGTTCTAAAATTTTCAATTAAGTCACATATTCATTAGCCTTGAAGTCATTCCGGACATTGATTGGCCTGAAATTAAAAAAGTTTTTTTTCATGATGCTGCCAAAATATTAAGTATGTTTTTTTTTTAAAGAAAGCGAAAAAGGAAAAAATATTGAATAAATGATTTAGATATTGCAAACGATTATAGAAACCTTTGCGTTGCATTTATTTTTTTAGAAAATATCACATTTTATGTTTCTTGTATTTTATCCAGTCACTTGTTGAAAGTTGCATTTCTTTAGACTTAATTTACGATGATAGTTTTTTTATTATTTGAACTTCCATCATTTTTTCTTTTAATTTATCTAGTCACGTGCTCAAAAAAAACATTATTAAAATATTTCTTTAAAAATTTGTTAAAAATATGGGTTTAAGTTATACATTAAAACACTGATATCATTAGAAAGCTAATTTTTCAATCTTTAAATGGATGTAAAAATCATGTTTGTGCTATAATATTTTCGGAAGTTATAGAGGAAAAACGTCGAATTGTCGCTTAAATTTTAATTAATTCTAATTCTAATTAAAAATTCGAAAAAAGGGCTCCGAGGCGCACATTCCCAACCTCCAAGGTATACATGTACCAAATTTGGTAGCTGTAGGTCCAACGGTCTGACCTGTAGAGCGTCAACACACACACACACACACTGAGCTTTATTATAAGTATAGATTATATCTATCTACTGGCTGAGGTGTCGTACTCCTCATAATTACTGCATGTTTCAAAATACTGTTCATATTATTTTAAAATTAGACATTAATATAATTCAACTAAATTCAATACACACTTTTTAATCAAACTATTTTTACACTACGTTATCGATATCTTATATTTAAATATGGTTTCCAAAGACAAGAAACGTTAATAACTATCCTCCTCATAAATTATCCAGAAAAAAGGTTTATGATATTATTTACTTAATAATCACACATATATACATGAGTGCAAGTAAATAACATTTATAACAATAATTATTCAGCTTTTCAAAAATGTTAAGACATAAAAGTTTTGACAGTTATAAACTTTATTCCTAAGAATCCTCTCAAATAAAACAAATTCACATTTTTTTTTAAATGTAACTTTTATTCCAGTAAATAGTGAATTAAATTACAGCATCATCTGAGGATAATATTTTATTGTCCTCAGATTTTTATCGAGGGCAATTATTTTTTTCCTGAAAAATGCAATGTTTGTAAAAATTATATTTTAAACAACTTTCTTTGTTTTTGAATAAAAGGTTGAAATCATACAAAGAAAACAGACGTTCTTTAATACTCATGATGCCAAAATACAGTCGACAAATATTCGTAATTCCAATTTCAGCTAATTTTGAGTATTTTTCATTCGATATTTTATTTCGGAGGATTCTTTATCAAATGAATTTTCATTCTTTGTTTAATACTTTTTATCAATGGAATGCAAATTTGATTTAAGTTGGGGATAATTGAAATGAACGCACGGAATTCTCAAATTATTTTCCTTTTCATTAGTTTAGCGAAATATTTCTTGATATTCTTTCAGTAATGGTAATACATTTTCCAAAGTAGAAGTCAAAGATATTTTCTTATTTAAGAGATGGATGCGAAAATTGGATATTTTCATATCTGTAGGCATTAATTAATGATATTTGAAGACAACCGTTTTTGAAACGAGCAGAAAATGAAATCGTAGTACATAAATATTTGTGTAAAAACTAAACAAAAGGAAGAAAATGTTTTAACTTTTTTAAACGCCTTTATTAATATTGTAAAAATGTGGTTGATGTATTTTTAAGTATTAAGCTTTAAGCATTTATTCTAGACTCTGTCTGACTGACCATACGGGGATATATATACGGCATTTTCTATTGTTTATAATGATCTTCATACATTTAAATAGTATTTGAGGTTATAAATGTGACATAGTATTAGATTATTTTAATTTTAGGAGGGTTACTAGTAATAAGCTATCTTTGATGGAAAACCACAGATAAAATAGATTACAATAATCGAGAAAAATTGATGGGACATGTTTGTATTTTAAAAATCAGACTAACATATTCATGTATTGATGAAATTAACATTTTAAAGTTTTGGGTATTAAGGTATCCGATTACGTCCAAAAAATTTTTGAAAAATTGGATTTTTTAAAAACTATTAGAAATTACGGTTTTTAGATATATTGTCAATTGCATATAAAATACTATAAATACAAAAAAAAATATTTGAATATACATTACTTTTGAGAAATAGGAAAATATGTAGTTATTTTAATTAACCAAAACTGTTAACACTCTACACAAAATTTTAAGTTAGCAATCCTATTTTTCTTTGTACGCAAGTTATAGAATATAAAGATGAATAAAATGAGCCAAAATCTAAGAAAAATGTTGAGATGCAAAGAGGTTACGGGTAAAAATATACGCATATAGGCTTTTTCTCACTTTTGTTTACACTTAAGGGATGGTTATAGGCATAGGCACTATAGGCATTATAGGCACAATTATCTATAATTCGAGAATACATACATAGTACAATTATCTATAATTCTAAAAATTTGAATCTCAACCGCATCCATTTACCAATTATTAATCTCCAAATAACTCACTGAGGATACACAAAAAATTCTGTAGAAATGCTACATCCAAGTTAAAGGTTATAAGTCCAAGTTTAGATATAATATGTTAATGTTATGCAAGTCATTGTCAGAGGTAACAACTTTATTACAGATTATGCGAGAAAGATTTGTGGAGACCAAACTTGAGGGTTTTAAATTTTTATTAAATGCTAGAGTTTTATGAAGTAACTACCAAAAATACTGTTGTACTAATAATTTTGCACCATCTTAATTTTCAAAAATTTTCTTTTTAATTATATTGACAATTTTACGGTATAAATAGAATTTCTACGTTTAATGAATTTAAAAAAATATTCTAATCGCTTTTTCTAAAATTAAATTAGAGAATTTTGAGGGAATATTAAACGAATCGCGAGATAAAATAGTTTCTTTTATTACCATTCTGAAAGAGTACAAAGTTTTAAAATTCTAAAAGAATACACAAATTTAATATATAAAAATGAACAATTTTTTTTGTATACTTTCGTACCCTTCATCCTATTTCGATAAAACAATCCCGAATTCCAAAAATATTACAATGTAAATAGTTTTGCACAATCTTAGTTTTCAATGAATTATCTACAACTACATTAAAGATTTCATGGTGTAAATAATTTTATGTTTAATCTTAAAAGAAAATATTTTAATCATATTTTCTAAAATTAAATTTGAGAATTCTGAACAAATATGAAACGAATCACGAGATAAATAGTTTCTTTCGTTACCATTCTGAAAGAACACCAAGTTTTACAATTCTAAAAGAATACACAAATCTATTATATATAAATGAATATTTGTTTTTTTTTCTTTTTTATATACTAACGTACTCTTCATCCTATTTCCGATAAAACATTGTCAAATTATTGATTGGTTGCACGAATCTTCATTAATTTTATGTCGAAGAACCGGTAAATCAATTCTTTGAAATATCTTATTTTTCATGTATGATTTTTTTCTTATTACCTCATTGATCCCATCCTTATATTGACTCATTGTACATACAGAATTGTAGAATCCTGTGTCTAATTGTAGATATTTTAAATCTCAGCGAAAATAAACGCATAAGCTATCTCAAGTGTGTTACCAATTTTTAAATAAATGAATGAAAAAAAAATAACATTGAACGTTTTACATTATTAAGAGTAAAAAATAATTATGAAGTTGAAAACTTAATAAAATTACCTGAATATCCTGAAATTAACAATATTATACCCAAATCAAACAGAAATTTAGAATATTTTTTTCTTCTTTCTTCAGTACTTTAGAGAAATAACTTTTCATTAATATTAGATGAAATATTTCATTCATGTATTATTTATATGCTGTTTTAAAGTCAATTGTACTCATTATAATTATGCTACCTTGGATCTGAAGCATGCGAAGGGTTTTTGAATCTAGATTTATTTTATTAAAATACTAATTAATTTTTTTAGATGATCATCTTTTCAATATATAATAAAATACTGTACTGATAAAAATTGAGTTATATTTGATAGTTCAAAAGAAAAAGAAAGGAAATAAACTGAAATGGAAACATTATTAGAGTTTCAATTAATGAAAAATATTGAATTTTTGTTT
>JAPMOQ010002887.1:0-42041 GCA_026543055.1 Argiope trifasciata
AGAGCCTTATTCTACGATAAAGAATTTCGGGACATTGATTCGAATTTGAGTGGAAGTACATTGAACTTGAAAGAAAATTCGGCGTCTATGAAGTTAATAGCTTAATCTAATCTAAACTCTAACGTCTTAATATGGTTAGAGAGCAGATTTCTTTATTTTTAGAACATTCTACATTCATTTCATTTTTTAATGAGCCTTTATACAACTCTATTTGAATTTCAGATTATGGATAATAAGAATTGTTTAATTTGAGATTAGATAATTTGATGAAAAGGATTTTAAAAAAAAATTGAATCAGTAATTATTTTTAAAGTAATTCAAGAATAAATAATATTGTTTAATTTTGAAAACGGTTATTTTTTAGAATTTGACGAATCATTTTCCTTTATATAATAAAATTTCAATGAAATAGTGAATAATTATTCCACGACATAACAAGAAGTTTTATGAAATAACGAACTGTACACTTAATTGTAACACATAATTGTAAAAAGAATCTGGAAATAGATAATATTAATTTTGCTAAAACTACATTATTAGTATGCAACACTCGAATTTTATATTGATGAAATTTTAAAGATGTTGAGAAAAAGGATTAATTCAATATATATAATCTAGATTCCAATCTATACTTTATTAATTTCAATAATAATATTTAATAATATAATTTAATATATTGCACTTTTCATTATAACAAAATTTTATTAATGCGATAATAATAATTATTCATAATAATATTCCTTCTATTCCCTCAAATTTAATTTTTATCACATTCGGACTAATTTATGGTATTAATAAAAATCGTGTTCGAGCAAAATAAACAATAGAACTCCTATATACTATCATGTAAATTTTGGAAATAATGAATTAACGAAATTTTGATGAGCAAGCTATTATTTTAAATGCTTTAATTGATCCATGACATCATTTTATAAAGGCATAAAATAATTTATAATTTTCTTTTGTTTACTATGCGTATTAAGAAATTCAAAGCTTTAAATTTAAAACAATTAACGAAGAGTTCTATCAAATTTTTTACTGAAATTGTAGAGAAAATATATAAATTTAAAGAAAATATTTGTAATTATTTTAAGTGCTTCTTTTGTCAATTTAAATTCAAACAATTTGAGATTTTCTTCTTATCTGATTGATTAATCATGTGATAAAATGTTTCTTATCTCTTTCTCTGCTTATAATAGATATGAATGTGTGCTTATTAGTGCTCTACAAGTTAGACTGTTTTCCCTTGAGTTATCAAAATTAGTATCTGCTTAATTTAGAAAAGGAAAAAGTGCACTTCAATAATATGCTTTGAATAACATGAAAATAGATTTTAATTTTCAAATAGCCTATATAGAAAAAGTATAAACTTTTATCAACATCAAAATATATTGTTAATAAAACATGACATCGAAAGACAAAATTAATTTTTATATGAATTGAAAAAAAAAAAACTGTAATTTCCAATTTCAGTATGTATGAAATGTAACATTTTCTTTTGAAATGCAAGAAAAGACTTTCAATGACCTTTTAAATTGAGTATATTATTAATTCAATACTCTGCAGTATTTTAGACACATAATGTTTATGATTAAATGATATCATTCTAATCGAGTCCAACTGTTACATTTTATAAAGGAAACGTGTAAATGAATTAATGAATGATAACATATGTAGCTGAGTCAACATATGTTCTAATGCATGGCACTGTTGGTCATAAACACTGTCGGTCCTATTAATCATATTAAAAATATTCTTGCTACAATACGATTTGATATTAAAAATAATTTCTCAGCTTTTTGAGTAAAACCAACCAAATTGTTAAATTTGACCATCACTAATTTATTTTTTATAAATACAATTTTAAATTGTTTCATAACCATTATAAAGAAGATGTGCAAACCAATGCTATGAACTTCTCGATTGATTAGTATAAAATAGTAAAATTTATTGATGAAAGTAAAAATATTTAAAGCCATGTAACAGATTTAAATCTTGTCATAACATTTAAACAGTTTTATTTTAAGTATCAATAATATTTTCCTAAATATAATTCATAGTAATGGAGAACTGTAAAAAAATTTAATTAATTTTATTCGGGAAAGTACTTATATTACATGAAAGAGAATAAAATATTATTATTCCCGTCTCTTAAGTCCTCTTAAAAGTGAAACTGGATTTTATGAAAAATCAGTAATTTTATTGAATAATCTTCTAAGACACTGCATAATATGTTAGTATTTCAAGTTATATTTTTAACCATGCATGATTCTGTTTTTAGTATTCATTTTTTAATTTCTTTGGGTTCAGCAAAAAAAAAGGTATTTTCTTATAGTTTAACTTTAATCACTTCATTCGCGAATTTTAAAGGAAAACAAAAAGTACTATGGACATTGATAATAGAATGAACCAAACAATATAAGGAATTTAAAATGGTAATATGAGTTCTGCATTATACTTTGGAGTTTAAAAATATTTTACTGAAAAAATTGTTTAGATCAAGCAATATGAAATATTTAATTGGAAACTTTAGAAATTATTAATTTTTAATGAACCCGTTAAGACGGCTATTTATAATAAAACATTATCCATCCTCGGAAAAGTTAACTATGTCTAAGCGACAATGCTGAAGTTAATAGATCTTACTTTCCTTATACTTAGTATGATATTACCCAGATATACTTTAATTTCTCTGCACATCTTGAAACAATATTACAATATAACAATATTACCTTACTGGCTTTCAAAGTTAAGAAAAAAAATTCTTACCTCACAACTGATTTCAAAATATACTATTGCTTTTGGGATTATGGAAAAAATGATTAAAAGGCTTAAGCTGTAAATATACATTCAAAACACCAAATTTTCTACTATTTTCAATTTTTTTTAGGAATTTCTTGTTGTAATTTTATTCGAATCCCCACGAAACTGATTTTATCACGGAAATCGATAGGAAGAAATACAGGAAAATTTCCTTGGATTTCTACCACAAACTTTGCTCTAATACATATGTTTTAAGATTGCGATTACGCTAAATAAATACTATATCAATAATTAAAATTATATGTCAGATTTTCCTGCCTTAACTGAAACCGCTGCAGCGTCAAAAGAATTTTACGATTACTTTGACGTAATTTCTTTTTTTATCGATCGTGTCCGAGGAGAAGAAAAGTAGAGTAATAACAATCGGGGCAAAATAGGGAAGAAACTTTTCCAAGGCTATAAAAACAAATTTTGAAGTATTTTTATCCAAGATGCATTTTGGACCATCAGAAAGTTAGAGGACATTAAGTTAATGGGTCATCAAATCATGCTGGTGGCTCTAGGCAAGCATACTTTGCCCTGACAATTTAGGAAATCCAACCTAAGATCTTAATCACCAGGACAAATTGTACCTGTCATTTTCTTTCCAGGATCATTTCTCTTTGTTCCAGTTTCTTCTCTTGTTGCAACAACAATCCGAAACAGTGTTCTAAATCCCCTATTTGTATTCCTCTGCATCGTTTTATTCCGAAGAACAGTTATAGTGGGTTAATAAAGGCTTCGGTGAGCGAATCGTTAAGTCAAGTTGGCCTTCTTACTGATTTATAAACAAGAGGTTATTGAAGAATTTGGATTCAGACAGTTTCCATGTAAATGCAAGAGAATTAAATAATTAACTAACGTATTAAAATCTATATTATGTATTTAAAACTTAAATATATTATTCCCTTAATCAAATTTAGTATACATTTCTTTCATTTGCTGTGCTATGCTATAAATAAGTTTTGTTTAAAAAAATGTTTTATGATATTAGGTGTAAATTTTATTAACAGTTTTATTCTTTTCTCAATTACCTTTTCTGATGAACCTTTTTTATGAAATGAAGGCAATTTTAATTTAATTCATATGTACCGCAATGATGCCAACCATATTTTCGTCAAATAAGGTTGTGCTTTTGATCTCAAGATCTTGATTAAAAAAACATTTTTTTCTCTTTTATGTTATTAATAGAGGAAATGACAATTCACATCAGGATGTTAATTAGATATTATTATATAAAATTAAATTTTTATCGAATTTAACTCAGAAAAAAGAAACAGTGTAAAAAATAGCCTTCAAGTTTAGACATCAATAAAAAATACCAAGAAAAAATTATCTTATAGAACAACAGATTTGCAAGAGCTGTTTTCAAGGACAAAAAAATTAAAGGGAAATTTATAAGAAATTTTAATATTCATATTTATTATTTTGTACATATGTATATTATATTTGCTTTTTAATCGTTTACTATGTATTTTGCTAATGGTAGATTATTCAGGAAAAGATTTAAGATTATTTCTAATAATTATTTCTAAATAATGGCATAATAAACCAATTATATTTATCTTTAAATGAACAATTCATTAAATAATTATTAAATTCAGTTCAAATCAAAATTTTCTCATACCCTGTTAAATAACTTTTTAAAAAATATTTATTTTGATTATTCTTCAATTTGCACAATAATGATCATTTAATAAATATCTTTTTTAAACTATGTTAAGATAAACCAATTAATATTGGCTATAGATGTAATTTCATAGATATTTTATGATTACAGTAAAAAAAATTATGTGAAAAAATTCAATATTTAAAATAAAATAATAATTATGCCAAAAAATTATATTTATTTATTCTCATTGCATTTTATCTGCGTTTCTTTTCATGAAATTCAAATCATTTGACTGCTTACTTATAAGTGATTCCAACAGAATTATTAATAAAGTGTTAAATATAACTCTCCTAATTAAAAAAATGCATAATTTATTAGCTATTAATTATATCACAAAATCTCAAAATACATTTTATTTCACATTGATTCAAAGAATACATCTCAATAAACATTTATCATAGAATATTTTTCTAAAAACGGGATGTAAATCATTTATATTTATAAAAGTTCTCCAGTGAAATATGACGCACATTTATTATGACATATGTTGTGGAGAATCAGTCACAAACAAAAAAACGCAACCTGTTATGGGAGCGTAGAAACACGCCCGAAATGCGATACACTGAAACACCCACACAATGATCTGGTTTATAAAAGCCCTTTTAAAATTGTGTTACGTAAAGGAAAACATGAACCTTGATTCCTATCCTTCCGAAGCCCGGTTGGTTTAATTTTTTAAAAACTTAAAATTCAAAGGTCAAATCCCACATCCGAATTCTGAAAATGGAATTAATAACGCACATTATAACGAAACGAATTGAAAGGGAAAGGGCTTATTTTCGGAGAATTCTTTCAACCACAAATATCTTGAATTTTCTAATTGCAGGCATTTATAAAGTTCAGATATTAATTAATAAGGATGGAATAATACATTATGAAACATCCATTTTTAGTAAATGAATTTTAAATGAATATGTTGCCACATCTCAGAAATTTTATTAATCTGATATTCCAATTTGTCTAGAGTATTTTTTTTAATATTATGCGTATCTTCAAACCATGAGTGTTGGCATCATTTAAAGAGCAATTATTAATTAATAAGATACTAATTAACCAAATTAAATTTAGTGATTAATTTGAAGGTTATTGTTAATACTTGATGTCATATTTGGTAATAATATTTAATGCCTTATTTTATAATTAAACATCGACATAAAATTATTCTATTTTTACATGTAAGTTTGAACTATAATAGTAGAGAAAGTTTTATTTTAGTAACTTAGTAACCGAAGACACTTGCCTCAATATTTCAAAATAAATACCTTTTTGTAAATTATTACTTCAATGTGCATTTATTATGACAATCTGAAGTATTAAAGGATTAGTAGCCTGACGTTATTAACAAAAGATTATCTGAAACTACCTTTCAATCAAATTTTTTTAAGAAACACAATTTTAAAATGCTAATTTTTTGTTTAAAAATACAATAAAGCCTCTACAATAATTAAAATCATCGAATTTTTCAAAATCATTCAGTTTATGTTTGTTCTGATATCAATTAACAATTAATATTCGCATATGCTAAAATATTGCTACACTTAATTTTAAAGGCCATTTGTTACAAGAATAAATATTTCATTTTCCCGAAACAAGCAACATATATTTTTATATCTTGCTGATATTGCAACATATATTCTTACAAATGTTTTAAAAATAATGATTTTCAACATCTTTATTTCTTTTGGGATTCTAACATTTCAAAGACTTCGCAGCAGAATGAAAAGCTGAAATGGGAATTCATCGATTACTTAGTAAACATAGAACTATTGTAGAAATCCGCATAAAATTAGAATAAAATAAATAAGCCTAAACAGGAAAAATAAAATTAGATAAACAAGTTTGTGGATTCACGTATCAGATAAAGAAGCTTCGCTACAAAGAAGATTTCGAAAGTTGGGAAACACAATTGTTCTGAAATGAAGCGCCGAGAGACGCGCTATAAAAAGTTTGAAGTTTTGTTGAGTTGAAAAATGGTTCAAGAATATATCAACATTAAAATTTGCTCCACGAAATCTGTATGGTTTTATTCATTTATTCGTTTATTTTTTCGCTTTTGATAAAAATCAAAGGAAAAATAATATCTTTTTTATAAACACCTACTTGAATCAGTAAATACCATAAAATATATTTGTTATATGAAATTTAAAAAAAATCACATTTTTAGACATTCACCTGCAAAGAAAATAGCTTTTTCTGTTATTTTATATACTATACTTTTAAAATAATCATTTCACTTTCTTTGATGAAATGAATTTGAAGCGTAGAGGGGGAAAAGGGTTTTAGAATAAATTTTCACAGCATCCTTTTAAGTGTTATTATTTTCATCTTATTGCGGCAAATATATTTCGATACTATAAAATAAAAACCCTTATTGATTCCTTTTTCTTCTTCTTTTATAAACAGTATTTTAATAGTATTTTTATTTAATGTAGGACACTGTTCAGCTGTCTTATTTTCGAGAATATTATTATCTCGATTGGAATTTCTTATAATAGTTTTGAAAATGTTTCAGTAGTTATCTAAATAGTTTGAAAAATGTTCTATTCCGGTTAAACTATTGGATTTTATGCAAATTGTATAAATTTCCTACTATATGCGGATTCTCTAATAATAGTTCAAATATTAAACTAAAATTTAAAATGCATATATATATATATATACTCATTTTTTAAATCATTCTTCTTTATTCAAAAAAATACACAAACATTGATTTCGAATTCCATTGCATTCTCACTTAGTTTCTATAAAATGCAATATTTTCACTAAAGAAAATCACATGTACCCTAAAATAAATCCCCGTTCTTTGTAAATTAATTCCGTATCCCCTAGCTTCTAGAAAATATGAAGTACGCACAACGTGACTAGTAATATTTTTATAAATAAAAATTCTTCTCTGAAAATTTAAAATTTATATTAAAAATAAATTAGTTATTAGAAAAAATTTAAAATTCAGGAAAATATCAGTCAAGCAACTTGTCAAGAGTTGGAAATGCATGAACGAAAACTTAAAGGGATGTTTCACGTTCTACGCATTCCATTTTAAATCTGATTTCCCTTTGATCTGTCATGAAAAACCCTATCGAAACTGAAAAATCATTCTTTCTTCACGTCATAAAAATCAATTACGGCAATTCAAAACGACTTAAGCCAGATTTCCTTTGAAAAGGTCATCCCCGGACACCACCGGAACCGGGAATTCCATCTTTTCCCCCTAGAAGGGGCCTTGCAAACCCTAGAGTGCTTGCTTGCTGGTAAATTGAATTTGCATACCCGCGAACGAAAGCACAGACAGACAGACATGCACGGAAAAGGAATTCGGAATTTAGTTCCTCCCATCCACCCTCCCCAATGCCTTCCATTTCGTTTAACGCAATTGCTGTAAGGGAGGGAGGGGAAGGGAAAAAGCAGGGGCCTTACCCGTCCCTTCCCCAGGAAGACAATTTAGAATGGATGGGCCAACCGTGATAGGGGGCTGTCCGCAAATTAATGCGATTTAGGATTCTTTAGATGAATTTTTCGTTTACTTTATCAAATGGCTTCTCTAAATCTTTTTATTTTATTTTATAAACGCCTCAAGAGATTTCTAGTACTCGCAAGAAGGGAACTTGAAGGTCTTTGAAGAAAATTGTAGCTCATAATGTAGCGTGCTTCCTTTTACTAAAAAAAACTTTTATTTTTAATTTTTTTCTTTTATTTATAAGGCATTTTTTTGCTGTTGGTGGTTACGCCATGTAAAATTATTTATTTTGTTAGAGAAAAGTTTCGTATTCCTCGAATGCAGTATCTTATTTTGATTTACTATTCTACCCTTCTTTAAAGGTTTATTACTTTAGTCTTCTCTTCATCAATGAATGAATGCACAAAGTAAATAAAGCATTTTTTTTTTTTGTGTGAATTTAAAATAGAATTTTAAAGATGGATTTCATAAGACAATTTTTAACGCTTCGTTGCATTAAAAATTTTAAATAAACACAACTAAACCAAGTAAACCAAGAATAATTCAAGAAAAAGTATATGCATAAGACATTTTTTCCTTTATCTGCATTGTTCATTATTTTTATATTTTCAATGAAAATTGATAGCAAATATTTGAAAGTGTATTATTTATAAATAATGTGTTAGAATTAACTAACAAAACAATTAATCAAAATATTTTGTTGGCTTATTTTACAGCTACTAAACGGATATCGTAAAAACATACATAAATACAAAAGTATGTATGAGTGTTTTATGTCTGGAAATGGTGGAAAAATAAGATTTATTTTTAATTTTGGAAACTCAAATTAAATAGCCTATTTTTTTTTCTTTCACACAAATTTAAAATATTTTGTTGTGACTAATTAAGATTTAATGTATTGAAAATGAAATTTAATATAATAGATGTAACAAAAGGACACATAAATAGTAAAATTTTCACTTCTTGCTCAAAATTATTCTCAGTGAATGTATTTTAAGGAAATTTTGGATGATTTATTTTTAAATAACTACTTACCTAATTTTCTAATTTAAAAAAAATGTATAAAATTGCTTAAAAAGTATTTTTAATGATTTTAAACTTTAGAACAATTATTAAATTAAGATGGTTTAACTTTTTTGATATATATATTCTTTGTAAAAATTATTTCTTTGAGATTACTTTTTTCGAATGAATTCTAATAACTAGTAAAAATTCCTTATCACTACTAAATAAGCACTATTTAATAATAATTAATAATCTAGAAAATCCATTACAATTGATGATTTCGCTACAAATATCTTATTACTACGTTCCAATTTTGATTCTTTATTGGGGTCTCTACTAGATTTGATATTATTTTTATTAAATAGTAAAAAATATCAATTTATCAGTTTTTGTAAAAGAAATCTGTCGTCACAACTTAATGAGTTTAAATATTAGTGTATTTTAGCTTTGATTTTGAATTTAATGCTTTTAATATTTTTGTGATATTTTTTGATACAAATTTTTTTGTGATAAAATGCATATATCTGATTAAATTTTTCCATTCATAACATTGTCGATAACTTTTGAAGGTATATTTTCTTACCAAATACTCAAAAGAACTCGTTTAGGATTTTTTGTTTTTATAGACAAAGCAAGTTTAAGTGGGTTTGCTCAATATTTAATAGACAGAAACAACAGTCTTTAAAAGTTGCACTATTTAATTATGCTTGCTCGAAGATGCGGGGGTAGAAGGCAAACACGTGGGCTTAATATAATCAGTAATAAAGGGCAATTTGGTCTACAGAAACTATATTTTAATTTCCGAAAACACAATATTTAATCTCAAAGAGTAGAGTTATTCTGTTAGAACATGTCACTTAAACTCTATTTAAAGTTTTAATATAGTGAGCTGAATGCAATATTAATTTTCAGAGTATTAAAAGCTGCTTAATGTAATGTAGAGTGAATATATCTTTCAATCTTATTTATTCTATAGATTTATGCTATATTAGTGACCTAATAACACTTAAAAATATTGTGTGATACTGTTTTAGACATACTGAACAGTTTACGCAAATTTGACGAATATTATAATAATACTGCAATATTGGAAAAGAAAATGTATTTTAAATTGCGATAATAACTTGCATATTCATCGACGCTCTTTATCCTAAAAAGTCGTGAAAATAATGTTTGTACCATACTTTACCCTCGGTGCTTCAATGTTTCCCCATCTTTTCGAATTTTGTATACAAGTTATCTGTATTTACTGTAACTGAACATTTTTAGAAATTTTTAGTAAACAAAGTAATCTTTAGACTGAATATAAAAAAGCCTTGTCTAGCATTTTATAGAATTTACATTATATATACTTGCGAGTTACGTCAATCTATGGTGCAACACGAGGAAAATAGATGGACATTTTTATCCCCAACTTATACTATGAGATTCTGGTAGAGATTTCTGTACACTTGTTGATTTAAGTAAGGGAAACATAGATATTTTTTTAAAGAACTTGGTTATATAGACAGATTTTCATCCCTTCACTCAGAATGTGGAAGGCACTGATTTGAACATTTTCACAGAGCATCTGTAGAATTAATTAAATAAAAAGATGAGATCTGATAAAGAAATAAGAGGATGCTTTAGAATAAAGTTAATATAAATTTTTAAAAAACTGTTGAATTTAATTAGGATTTATATTAGATTAAGAGATATCATCACACACACACATATATATATATATATATGTGTGTGTGTAAATTCAATTTTTTATTTGTCTGGGGTTTTTTATATATACATAATACAATATATAAATGCATACTAAGAATTTATATATTGTTCTAATTAAAAAATATATAATATGGATACATCTATATTGTCTGCATTGTTTATACTTATATTTCACCAATAAATTATTCCATTCCAGATATAATTGAGAAATCCTCTAGCATATTATTTAATAATTATTTATATACAAGATATATTTTAGTCGCAAAAACGCAGAAAAATTGCAATTACAACAAATTTTTGAATAGATTAAATAAAAGTTTAAGCTAATAGCTTCGAATGTTTCGTAATCTATGTTAAGATCGATTATTTTTATTTTAATACATTATAATATATATTCTTAATTAAACCTCTCCATCAATATATAAATTTTAAATTCCGTATACAGTATTTAAATTTTGTTTTAACCTAGTGCACTTCTCGATACATAAATTTAACTGCATATTCCGACCCAATATTTTCTATCTCAAACCTTAACAGCAATACTATTGTAGGCTAGCTATTTACTTTGTGGCTGGTTGGAATCTCCAGAATTATAGCTTCTGTAGTGTCAAGCCAAGACATTAATTCCGAAGTTATGTGTATCTCAATACTGCGACATGCTGCCTAACACTTCTCTGTTGTTAGATTGCGTACAAATTGGTTATTCGTGCTGTATGAGTTAGTTATATGGTATTCGATTGCTTCATGGTCTCGTTTGGAACGAGAAACTGTTGTGTTGAAATTGCATTTCCACGAGCTAGTGTATAAACGCGAAGGAACAGGAATGCAGTTGGAATCACTTTTTTGGTTGTTTACTTAATAAACAAATGAAATATCTCTGTCTTTTGAAATATGGTTAAAAAAGTGCAACTATGACCATAGATGAATAAAATTTAATTGAAATTATTAGAATAAGAATTACGATGAGAATGAAGGAAATTGTTTCTATAGTTAAAAAATAAAATATTAAAAAAAGCAATCCGTTTTTTTCCCGATATATTAATAGCCATGTTTTCTGTGGGTAACAATTTTGCAAAATTATACGAAAATACAAAATAATAATTATTATTATTGAAAATGATATAAAATGATAATCTTTTCAGCCAATATAAGTTAAATTCATTTTTCATGAAGGTTTATGATGTTTTGGTTTCAGTATTTAATCTTTACTTATAATAAAGGAGAATCTGTGTGTTATTAGTTCACTTGACATACCGTTTGTCTTACAAAATTAGATACATGTATGAAGACAGTACTATGCATCTCAGAATAATTATTTTTAAATATTTAATTAAT
The DNA here is from genome assembly GCA_026543055.1 of Argiope trifasciata. NCBI lineage: Eukaryota > Metazoa > Arthropoda > Arachnida > Araneae > Araneidae > Argiope > Argiope trifasciata. The sequence continues at coordinate 11,985 of JAPMOQ010002887.1, forward strand.
TAAAAAGTAAATTTTAATTCATCAAAAACGTGGTAATTTAATTAATCATTTGATTTTAATTGATTAAAAATAAGCTATATTTTAGCGAATTTCTGGTTTTACAATCAAAGCAATTGTTGCTTTAAAGTTAATGTTATGTCGTTTCTAAACTTAAAAAACTGATCTTTTAATGCTAACCAAATTAAGAAGCAAACAAATATTCTTTGATTTCTGATAAATTTTTAAAATTATAATGATCACATGAGTAATTTTCAATAATCGAAATCTTAATTGCCTTCCTATCCAAGCAGCTTTCATTGTTACAATATATGATTACCTTCATTTGTTGAAACCAAAGTAAACACGATTCGATTTAATTTGTTTATAGTTCATAAGATTATTAAAATTGTCAAATTATTTTACGGAGAAAGCTAGAGGAAAAATTAAGTGAACAATTACATTTTTATAGCTCTATGACATCATGGGAATGACATCCATGGGGAGGATACGTTCAAACAATGGGAATAGCATTTTAAAAATAGTTAACAAAATTTTAATTACTTATAACATGTATTTAATTTAATTAATGCATTTTAATACTTGTACATTTTAATACTTAATATTATAGGATATAATGAAACCGTAAGTTTCTGCGATATCTGGCTGAGTTATCTTGTCTATGCCGGCTTTTGTTCATTTATTTGTAAATTCCTGTATGGATTGGTCGGATTTCTTTACTTTGGATACTGACGGCACAAAAGAAAGGAGAAATAAAGAGGAGAAAATATTTGTTAGAAAAGAAAAGGATTTGTGTTATTTTATGAATACAATCATTTAAAAATTATCAACAATTTTATATAATTTTGAAACTGATAGTGTTGTAAAAAATTCTTTTTGAATTTTTAGATTTTGAAAAAATAAATTTTTTATTGAAATATTTTTGAAAGGTGTGATAGTAAAATTTTAAAAATTCTCCTGCGTTTTATATAATTAAAATTTAAAAAAAAAACACTTTTAAAAAAGCACTTTTTAAAAACGTTTTATATATCCTCTAAATATGACAGCTCTAGGTATAATGATCTGTCTTTTAGAAGCACCAACATAAACACACACATTCATCATTAATATGACTACTGTTAAAACACTTTAAACAACGCATTTTACTGTAACAATGCCTATTTTTAAATAGTCTATAGAGTTTTTTTTAACGCTTATTCCAATCAATTTTTTTCTCTTCATTTTTTTATTATTATTTAAAATAGGTTCTTTTTTCAGCTTCAGGTTTATTTGAGAATCTTACATTTATTTTCAATATTAATTTCTCAATATAAACTTTATATTCCTCCATATAATGAAATATATAATTATTCTGTATTAATGAATTTCTTTAAAAAATATGAATTTTTTATTTACTCCTTAAAACTTTTATCAAAAATTTAGCCTTAGATTCTAATTTAGGAACAACCAAAATATATTTAAATGATTCTATTCATCCATTGACTGTTTGCAATTGATTTATCAATCAAGAATTCTTTTTTCTTAATAATAAGTAAGAAAAGAATATTTACCCTGAATTATTTCAATATTGAAAATACATTTTTTATAAATACAATCAAATTAATTAAGTTTGCATCATTTGCAAAATCAACTACTTCGTCTTAAGAATAATTTTATCAATACGTTTAAATATTTGAGTGTATTTTTATATTATCCATCGATCCTGTTATTTTCCTAAAAATCAGATCCTATATTTAAAGGGTCTTAATTATAATGCATTTATTTATAATCTTGTTTTCGCTTTCTCTTTTTAAATTATATCTGCTTCCTCAAAGTTAATCACTTTCCGTTTATTTTGTAACCACTTATGATAACATTATTACGTTAAAAAGAAGGGATTTTTTTTCTTTGGACAGATTGACTTTCTGCCTTTTAGTAAGCTTTTGTGTACGAAAAAAAAGTTTTTTTTTTTTCTTTCAGTGTTTTTATCTGGATTTTTTTTCATATCTTCTTGTTCAGTATTTTATCTTTTATTTATCATCAAAATATCTTTAAGGAGACTTCGGACTTTTCATTAATCGTTTACTTAAATGTGTTTCACTTATGTTTAATAAGATTTTCTCATTTCCTTAATTCACACTGAATAAGAGTAGAATTGGAATTTTGTAAATGTTTCCTTTAGTAAAAATTATTTTCACTTTCTTGAATAAAAGAATATATATTTTTTTGTGTGTGTTCGAAATGAAAAAAATAAAATCTGCAGAACTTTTTGTTTGTTTCAATAATTGTCCAAAGATGATAACTTTTATGCAGGAGATAATTTTGATTAATGCAACATGCTTCCATAGATCAGAAAGCCTCTTGATTCATATACAATAAATAAATAAATCTGAATTTCGACATCAACTTTGAAAGAAAATAAATATAAGACTGAAATAAATATTTTGTAAGCATTTCAGAAAAATTTTCTTTTCAGGTTAGTTGCTTTGTCTTCTTAAATTTTTCAAACTGACCCATATTTCAAATCCATTTCAAATTAAAAAAATAGAATTTTAAGCACTGCTATAAAATTATTTGTCTTTCTTTTATCCCTTTTTATATAAGCAAAAAATCATATTTATGAAGTTAGATGAATACTACTCTAACGAAGGATTTAAAATCCCATGTTTACACATACGGTTTTCTTATCGTAAATAAAGTTCCATTACAAAAAAAAAATATTTATAAAAATGAAATCTGTTATAACCTCATCTTTAAAGACTCTTACTGTTAAAGACGTTATAAAAATTAAGAAAGTGTACGAATAAGTGCTGCTAATTGTATTTGTTTGTTTTGGAGTTCGTATCAATAATATAAAATTTTATTTAAATCTCAGGAGTCTTTGAAATGTTAAACTACACAGGAAGAAAAATAAAGCCTATTTATAAAACTGCATCCAATCAAGGTTTTTAGATAAAACTCATCTTGATCACTCTTTTAACGGCATGATCGATAATTACAGGTCGTATGTTGGATTTTGTTGTCGTCAAAAAGCACCACAATGAGAACGCTTAATGGTAAAGAGCAATAATAGTTAACTTCTTATACTATTCCTTGTGGCTTATTGGTAAAGGATTTGTCTTTCTGTCTCTAGTTAAATTTTATGGAAACCTGAATTTTATATTAGGTTTTAGGCGAACTAGTCTTTTGAAGTTGCAGTCTTTATTGTGGAAGCTGTGGATCAAAATTAAAGTTTCTCTGTTATATTTTTAACGTTTCATTAAAAAAAAATATTATTCCTTTTCATTCCTTGAAATTTAAGCGAAATAAGTCTGATTTGTATTCTATAAACTATTCCTGTAATTGAATGTGGGTAAATAAAACTATAAATTGAAAGAAGTTTCTTATGGGTATTTTTGTTTCTAGAGAAGATTCAATTTTTAATTTTCCTTTACAAACGGCGAAACAAATTTAATCGAAATCCGAATCATTATTAATGACTATTTATGAATCATGTCAATATCATGCAGATAAAATGATTTAAGCAATTTTGTTTAAATATTTTCAACGAGCTTACCCTTATCTGGTTAATTGGTGGAAAAGATCTGAATTGGGATTCCAAAAATAAACAATTTACAAAATTATTTCATTAAATTAATTTTTTTAAAAATTTCTTAACTATTCTACTTACATTGTTTACTTAATAAACAACGTATGATTATAAAATATATTCAACATGAATTTAATTTAAAGATAGAACCATCCTTTACTTTGATTTATCTTTTCACAAAATGAGGAATTTTCTTTCTTTGAAAGGCGATACAGTTTATTCAAAATCTATGGTAAAGTTCATTACATATTCCATTTAGAAACAAAGCTCTGCTTTTCCAATAATTTTCCTAATGCAGAACAGGAATAGTTGAAAATGTTACATTTCTCTGTTTCGATTATTTTAAGTTGCATAATAACTTTTAGTGTGACTATCAAGTAACTTGGCTGCTTATGAATGTAACATTTTATTCACTGGAAACAATTTTTCATTAATTGGAGTTTTTAAGCATGTTTTAATTTCTGTTTAACAAACTATTTCTTCGAGTCAAAGATAAGAAAGGTAGAAGGTTCAACCACAACAAATTACTCTTTTAACTTAAGTAATTCAAGCCAATAATGTACATCTCTAATCAGTAAAGAAAAGTCCTTGTACTTGGTTGTCTAAATTAAACGCAGATATTACGTTAATAAGATATAACTTTACGCAGATATAACTTTTTCTAAATAAATAACAAGAGATTTCTAAATAAAATGTATCTAATATCTGTTTATTATTTTTTATCAGTATTTTCTATTTTTATTTTATTTTATTCTCATAATAATGTTATTAATTCATTCACATAATTTTGTCAATAATGCATAGATAAAATCAAATCCGAGTCCTAGTTTAAAAAATATTTGATATTGAACTTTAAAAAAATCATTTGTTTTATCAATTTTCGTTATCTGACTATTATTTTAATTATTTTATTATTTCTTTTATCATTCTATGATTTGAAAGGTTTTTTTATACCTTTTATATAAATGTATTTTAACTGGAGTTTCTTCAATTGATGGATGAAAAAAAAAAACTGTATCATATTTTATTTCTTATTAAAAGTTATTAAAGTATTATCAAAAGCAATTATAATTCATATGTTTTAAAATTATCAAAATAATTATTTGGGTACAGAAGAATAAATTATTTTGAGTTATTATTTGTTCAAAGTAAACCGTAAAATTTTTAAACAATAAAATACATGAATCGAACATTTCATAAAAGAAATTATTTATTTTTTCATCGAAAATTAAAAACTAAATGAAATAAAATACACAAAAACTCTTTAAAAATCAATTTTAATCTCCTTTCAAGTCTGCTTCAAGGGATTAACTGAGAGATTACAAGAAAAAAAAACTTTTCTTGTTAAATGCTGATTAACAAACAAGTGTACATTACAAAAAAGTTAAAAGTTTCAAAGCGAAGATAGAAACTAATTATAATTGATAAGGGATTAGCTTCCAGACACATGGTAAAATTAATGTGATCTTAAATTAGTAAATAAAAGATTTCTCGTTAAGGATTTAATCGTGACATTCAATTAGTTTAATTCTTAACTGTGACTAAAAATTCTCCATGGGCATTGAAAAAAAAAAGAGCAATCGAAATCAACAAAAGTATTAAACTTTATCTGTGATAAAAAGTGAAATAATTTCACTTTCAAACAAAGAATTGTTGAGAACAGAGGTAGAGAAATATCAGCTTCATAAGACCAAATCCACTTTCTTATTTCGTAATATCTTTAGTCAGCAATCAATGCCCTTGCCTTTAAATTAAACATCTTTGTCTTTATATTTTGTTGACGCCACTCTGTGTACAAAGAACCCTTCTTGTGCTTCTTTCGCTGTGTTGCCTCATTTAAATTTTCTAATGAGCTGTTACATTCTCAGCAAGTCTGCCTTTTGAAAATGACTTCTTGATTGAAAAAGGAGAAATTCTTGTACTGGTTCAAATGAAGCTCTTTTTTTTTATTCAAAAGGGACAATTTTTTTCTTATCTTTTTTTATGCGTGAGCTAGCAAATTTCGATGTTATTTTTGGCACCAGCCTCTTTTTTTCATTTAATCAATATCTTTCCCTCTTTCTCGGAAATTTGGATGGATCGCAGTCAAATGTTTTGTCCTATTAAATGGATAAAATGACAACCTCATTATAACGAATAAGTTTTTCTGTAATTGATTTCTTGACTTTTATCTTATTTTAGCCCATGTTAACTTCATTCCAAAATGTTATTTTATTTCCTGGTCCAGTTCCACCATTTCTATTAAATTAATTCAGCATATCTGTAAAATTACTGAAAAAAAAATTTCATACCCCTAATGAATGAATAAAAATTTGTAGACCTAAATATTTTTTTAAAACTTACATATAATTCCCTTACCTAAATCGTCACTTATAAAGAAATCCCTAAAGGAATATCATGATATATAATCACAAGGGAAAATATTTATGTCACTTTTCTCTCTCTCCGCTCTTGTGATGTGCTGTAGATAGACGTACCTCATCGCTTCTCGCTTAAATAAATTTTGCCTTTCGCTATAAAATAAAAGCGAAGTTTAAAAATGCAAAGTGTCTTCTGCTACGCTCTGCATATATATATATATATATGTATATATATATATATACATATATATTCTTTTTTTCACGATTTACACATTTTGCAGAAGCATTATAACTGTTAAATATGTTGTTTTAATGTGGGCAAAATTTTGATAAAAAATAAAATTTAGCAAATAAAAAATTTTCTCTTTTTGGACATAGCATTTCGGAGGACATGTAAAAACACATTAAAAATTATATGTAAAATCTATATTTAAATTTCGTGTCACACATTTAAAAGTAATCATATTTGAATGAGATTTATGCTTTATATCTGACGATTTTCAAAAAGATAATCATGAGATAAATTTATCAGCTGCACTTAATTTGATAAAAAAATAATGTGCACATAAAACTTTCTTAAAATTATTAAAATGCACTTTAATGTGAATTTAATAATGGCAACAACTTCAACTGTATTGCTTTGAATTTCAAACGGTTATTAATTGTTGTACTTAAGTTATTGAAAATTGGTAACACTTTGTCAGGATGGCAATTCTATCCTGTTCTTTCAACATAAAAAATTATCCAGGATTTTGATGAACCGGAATCGTCACACTAACTTGACATATTGATATAAGGAAGTGGATGAAGTTAAAACATGGACATATTTTGCTGTATTATACGTGATATCATACTACACATTATTTCTAAACATATATAAATTTATCTCAAAGACTGAAGCATAAAATATGAAAATCTTGCTTTCATAATTTAATTTAAGAATTCATAGCAATTCAATACTTAGCGACATCTCTTTGAATGTTGGTATTCAAGTCAGATCATTAAACTCAAACTGCCAAAATTTGACATATTTATGTCTTGTAAGTGAGAAATGCACAAATGCAATAATTTGTTTGAAATTGTAGTTAGCAAAAAATTAAACTGTACTTTAATAGCTGTCAACGAAAAAATCTGAAAATATTGCGTTTTGAGAATTTTGCATCATTTCAATTTTTTAAATAGCTTTTTAGAAACACCACTTTTAAGTTCGTGAGAATTTTGCCTGAATGTTGCCACTTAAAAAATATATATAAATTATGATTTCCAGAGGATTGCATTGTTGCCCAGAAATTAAAACCACTTTCCTTATTTTCATAAAATATATAGCCACTATCTTTTCTTTTATTGTTGAAAGCTAGTTAAGAGCTGTATAATTTAGAAATGAATAAAAAATGAGCTTGGAGTACCGTACAATTCAAGAAAAAAATGCAGCATAGTTGCGTTTTTATTAAAATTGATAATATGGAAATGGTTGCAACCGACAATCAACTAAATACATGCAAAACTATAAAACAAACATATTTTAATGTCTATCCTTTTGATGAAATTATAGATATGAAGTTACGTATCAACAATTTATCTGAAATTGAATGTAAACAATGCTATTTGTGAAGACCCTAGTTGCCATAGACAAATGTTTATAACGTAAATCTATGAATAAACTAAACCAATGCGCATGCGTCAAAATAAATAATTGCCCTTTTCTAAATGCTAATGCTAAGGCAGAAGCATGCACAATAAAGTTGATTTTTAGATATCAGTTAAAATATTTTCCTAAATATTCTAAAATGAAGAAGGATTTCTTAAGAATAAACTTTGAATATGAATTCATTCATTGAATTAATCTGAAATAAATAATAATTTATTTTAGCAATAAAATCCCTCTACATTCATGAAAACTCCAATTATTTTCTCCAAATTTTTCTTTACTGTTTTCAAGATAAGCATTTTTCAGTATCTAAGAGTGCTGCTTTTTCAATACATGTTGAAAAAATGTAGCATTAATAAATAAATCCGTTTGCGAAATACATTTACATTTCATTCATTTTGTTTTGAAATGCTTATTTCTGTGCAAAATGAACGGCTCAGTAAGAGCATAAATATTTCAAGTAATGCGTTTCTTTTCTAATAATGTCTAGTTGCCTAAGGTGGTATTTATGATTTTTCTTTGCCATAATGGGCTGCATTTTTATCAAAGCTATTACTACTGAACTCGTTTCATAAGAACATTTAGACTGAATACACAACTTTCATAGCAAAGGAGTCTTTTTTTAAATAAAATTTCTAAGAAAAGAATTAATGTTTAGTCTTATTGAATTTTGTAATAACAATATCCATTAAAAGCTGAAATCTTAGTGAATCAAGGTTACTATTAGTGACATTTTATTTTCTTCCTTTTTACTTTACATAATTGAATAATAATGCTTCTAATTTAGGATTATCTTAAAGAAAAACGGATTGTTTCTCCAAATAAAACAATGTTTATGTAAAATTTTCATATATTTATTTAAATCATTGGCAATTTATTGATAAAAAAGAAAATGTGAAACAATCATTAAAAATTCTAGAAAGTATACTTTGTCTCAGTTATCATTAATCTATAGATAACTTTCTTTAACAAATGCACGGATTTCCTGTTTAATTATCGAATAAACCTACAGTATAAATGAAAAATTTTAGAAATGAAAAAAAAGTTAGCCATTTCTATTACTTAATAAATGACATTAGATAATCGATGATGAATTACAATGTATTCCTATTTCATTCGTTTAATGTTTTTACAGATTTTTGCTTTATTTCTATTTTAAAGACAGCAGTTAATCTATTAATAAATATGTCGTGCAATGGTTTTCTTACGCTATAATTCTTATATAATTGTGAAGCATTCATGCAAATTATCTGAGGATATTTGCTTAGATAATGATATTGGGGATAGTGTATTTACTTTTTGCTAGATAACGATAATGAAAAATCTAATTTCATTAGATAACGATATATATTTTCTCAAAGGAATGCTAACTAGATTTTCTCTATCCAAAGATCTGAAATTCAAATATTTTTTAATGTTTTTTAAAATATTTTAAATAACGTATATCAACAGTTGGAAACAAATTATTTCGTTTGGTATTAATACAATCTTTATTTCAGAACTGTTGATGATGGTTGAGAATATTTTTTTCAGAAACATTAAAAAATATTTGAATTTCAGATCTTTGGATAGAGAAAATCTAGTTAGCATTCCTTTGAGAAAATATATATCGTTATCTAATGAAATTAGATTTTTCATTATCGTTATCTAGCAAAAAGTAAATACACTATCCCCAATATCATTATCTAAGCAAATATCCTCAGATAATTTGCATGAATGCTTCACAATTATATAAGAATTATAGCGTAAGAAAACCATTGCACGACATATTTATTAATAGATTAACTGCTGTCTTTAAAATAGAAATAAAGCAAAAATCTGTAAAAACATTAAACGAATGAAATAGGAATACATTGTAATTCATCATCGATTATCTAATGTCATTTATTAAGTAATAGAAATGGCTAACTTTTTTTTCATTTCTAAAATTTTTCATTTATACTGTAGGTTTATTCGATAATTAAACAGGAAATCCGTGCATTTGTTAAAGAAAGTTATCTATAGATTAATGATAACTGAGACAAAGTATACTTTCTAGAATTTTTAATGATTGTTTCACATTTTCTTTTTTATCAATAAATTGCCAATGATTTAAATAAATATATGAAAATTTTACATAAACATTGTTTTATTTGGAGAAACAATCCGTTTTTCTTTAAGATAATCCTAAATTAGAAGCATTATTATTCAATTATGTAAAGTAAAAAGGAAGAAAATAAAATGTCACTAATAGTAACCTTGATTCACTAAGATTTCAGCTTTTAATGGATATTGTTATTACAAAATTCAATAAGACTAAACATTAATTCTTTTCTTAGAAATTTTATTTAAAAAAAGACTCCTTTGCTATGAAAGTTGTGTATTCAGTCTAAATGTTCTTATGAAACGAGTTCAGTAGTAATAGCTTTGATAAAAATGCAGCCCATTATGGCAAAGAAAAATCATAAATACCACCTTAGGCAACTAGACATTATTAGAAAAGAAACGCATTACTTGAAATATTTATGCTCTTACTGAGCCGTTCATTTTGCACAGAAATAAGCATTTCAAAACAAAATGAATGAAATGTAAATGTATTTCGCAAACGGATTTATTTATTAATGCTACATTTTTTCAACATGTATTGAAAAAGCAGCACTCTTAGATACTGAAAAATGCTTATCTTGAAAACAGTAAAGAAAAATTTGGAGAAAATAATTGGAGTTTTCATGAATGTAGAGGGATTTTATTGCTAAAATAAATTATTATTTATTTCAGATTAATTCAATGAATGAATTCATATTCAAAGTTTATTCTTAAGAAATCCTTCTTCATTTTAGAATATTTAGGAAAATATTTTAACTGATATCTAAAAATCAACTTTATTGTGCATGCTTCTGCCTTAGCATTAGCATTTAGAAAAGGGCAATTATTTATTTTGACGCATGCGCATTGGTTTAGTTTATTCATAGATTTACGTTATAAACATTTGTCTATGGCAACTAGGGTCTTCACAAATAGCATTGTTTACATTCAATTTCAGATAAATTGTTGATACGTAACTTCATATCTATAATTTCATCAAAAGGATAGACATTAAAATATGTTTGTTTTATAGTTTTGCATGTATTTAGTTGATTGTCGGTTGCAACCATTTCCATATTATCAATTTTAATAAAAACGCAACTATGCTGCATTTTTTTCTTGAATTGTACGGTACTCCAAGCTCATTTTTTATTCATTTCTAAATTATACAGCTCTTAACTAGCTTTCAACAATAAAAGAAAAGATAGTGGCTATATATTTTATGAAAATAAGGAAAGTGGTTTTAATTTCTGGGCAACAATGCAATCCTCTGGAAATCATAATTTATATATATTTTTTAAGTGGCAACATTCAGGCAAAATTCTCACGAACTTAAAAGTGGTGTTTCTAAAAAGCTATTTAAAAAATTGAAATGATGCAAAATTCTCAAAACGCAATATTTTCAGATTTTTTCGTTGACAGCTATTAAAGTACAGTTTAATTTTTTGCTAACTACAATTTCAAACAAATTATTGCATTTGTGCATTTCTCACTTACAAGACATAAATATGTCAAATTTTGGCAGTTTGAGTTTAATGATCTGACTTGAATACCAACATTCAAAGAGATGTCGCTAAGTATTGAATTGCTATGAATTCTTAAATTAAATTATGAAAGCAAGATTTTCATATTTTATGCTTCAGTCTTTGAGATAAATTTATATATGTTTAGAAATAATGTGTAGTATGATATCACGTATAATACAGCAAAATATGTCCATGTTTTAACTTCATCCACTTCCTTATATCAATATGTCAAGTTAGTGTGACGATTCCGGTTCATCAAAATCCTGGATAATTTTTTATGTTGAAAGAACAGGATAGAATTGCCATCCTGACAAAGTGTTACCAATTTTCAATAACTTAAGTACAACAATTAATAACCGTTTGAAATTCAAAGCAATACAGTTGAAGTTGTTGCCATTATTAAATTCACATTAAAGTGCATTTTAATAATTTTAAGAAAGTTTTATGTGCACATTATTTTTTTATCAAATTAAGTGCAGCTGATAAATTTATCTCATGATTATCTTTTTGAAAATCGTCAGATATAAAGCATAAATCTCATTCAAATATGATTACTTTTAAATGTGTGACACGAAATTTAAATATAGATTTTACATATAATTTTTAATGTGTTTTTACATGTCCTCCGAAATGCTATGTCCAAAAAGAGAAAATTTTTTATTTGCTAAATTTTATTTTTTATCAAAATTTTGCCCACATTAAAACAACATATTTAACAGTTATAATGCTTCTGCAAAATGTGTAAATCGTGAAAAAAAGAATATATATGTATATATATATATATACATATATATATATATATATGCAGAGCGTAGCAGAAGACACTTTGCATTTTTAAACTTCGCTTTTATTTTATAGCGAAAGGCAAAATTTATTTAAGCGAGAAGCGATGAGGTACGTCTATCTACAGCACATCACAAGAGCGGAGAGAGAGAAAAGTGACATAAATATTTTCCCTTGTGATTATATATCATGATATTCCTTTAGGGATTTCTTTATAAGTGACGATTTAGGTAAGGGAATTATATGTAAGTTTTAAAAAAATATTTAGGTCTACAAATTTTTATTCATTCATTAGGGGTATGAAATTTTTTTTTCAGTAATTTTACAGATATGCTGAATTAATTTAATAGAAATGGTGGAACTGGACCAGGAAATAAAATAACATTTTGGAATGAAGTTAACATGGGCTAAAATAAGATAAAAGTCAAGAAATCAATTACAGAAAAACTTATTCGTTATAATGAGGTTGTCATTTTATCCATTTAATAGGACAAAACATTTGACTGCGATCCATCCAAATTTCCGAGAAAGAGGGAAAGATATTGATTAAATGAAAAAAAGAGGCTGGTGCCAAAAATAACATCGAAATTTGCTAGCTCACGCATAAAAAAAGATAAGAAAAAAATTGTCCCTTTTGAATAAAAAAAAAGAGCTTCATTTGAACCAGTACAAGAATTTCTCCTTTTTCAATCAAGAAGTCATTTTCAAAAGGCAGACTTGCTGAGAATGTAACAGCTCATTAGAAAATTTAAATGAGGCAACACAGCGAAAGAAGCACAAGAAGGGTTCTTTGTACACAGAGTGGCGTCAACAAAATATAAAGACAAAGATGTTTAATTTAAAGGCAAGGGCATTGATTGCTGACTAAAGATATTACGAAATAAGAAAGTGGATTTGGTCTTATGAAGCTGATATTTCTCTACCTCTGTTCTCAACAATTCTTTGTTTGAAAGTGAAATTATTTCACTTTTTATCACAGATAAAGTTTAATACTTTTGTTGATTTCGATTGCTCTTTTTTTTTTCAATGCCCATGGAGAATTTTTAGTCACAGTTAAGAATTAAACTAATTGAATGTCACGATTAAATCCTTAACGAGAAATCTTTTATTTACTAATTTAAGATCACATTAATTTTACCATGTGTCTGGAAGCTAATCCCTTATCAATTATAATTAGTTTCTATCTTCGCTTTGAAACTTTTAACTTTTTTGTAATGTACACTTGTTTGTTAATCAGCATTTAACAAGAAAAGTTTTTTTTTCTTGTAATCTCTCAGTTAATCCCTTGAAGCAGACTTGAAAGGAGATTAAAATTGATTTTTAAAGAGTTTTTGTGTATTTTATTTCATTTAGTTTTTAATTTTCGATGAAAAAATAAATAATTTCTTTTATGAAATGTTCGATTCATGTATTTTATTGTTTAAAAATTTTACGGTTTACTTTGAACAAATAATAACTCAAAATAATTTATTCTTCTGTACCCAAATAATTATTTTGATAATTTTAAAACATATGAATTATAATTGCTTTTGATAATACTTTAATAACTTTTAATAAGAAATAAAATATGATACAGTTTTTTTTTTTCATCCATCAATTGAAGAAACTCCAGTTAAAATACATTTATATAAAAGGTATAAAAAAACCTTTCAAATCATAGAATGATAAAAGAAATAATAAAATAATTAAAATAATAGTCAGATAACGAAAATTGATAAAACAAATGATTTTTTTAAAGTTCAATATCAAATATTTTTTAAACTAGGACTCGGATTTGATTTTATCTATGCATTATTGACAAAATTATGTGAATGAATTAATAACATTATTATGAGAATAAAATAAAATAAAAATAGAAAATACTGATAAAAAATAATAAACAGATATTAGATACATTTTATTTAGAAATCTCTTGTTATTTATTTAGAAAAAGTTATATCTGCGTAAAGTTATATCTTATTAACGTAATATCTGCGTTTAATTTAGACAACCAAGTACAAGGACTTTTCTTTACTGATTAGAGATGTACATTATTGGCTTGAATTACTTAAGTTAAAAGAGTAATTTGTTGTGGTTGAACCTTCTACCTTTCTTATCTTTGACTCGAAGAAATAGTTTGTTAAACAGAAATTAAAACATGCTTAAAAACTCCAATTAATGAAAAATTGTTTCCAGTGAATAAAATGTTACATTCATAAGCAGCCAAGTTACTTGATAGTCACACTAAAAGTTATTATGCAACTTAAAATAATCGAAACAGAGAAATGTAACATTTTCAACTATTCCTGTTCTGCATTAGGAAAATTATTGGAAAAGCAGAGCTTTGTTTCTAAATGGAATATGTAATGAACTTTACCATAGATTTTGAATAAACTGTATCGCCTTTCAAAGAAAGAAAATTCCTCATTTTGTGAAAAGATAAATCAAAGTAAAGGATGGTTCTATCTTTAAATTAAATTCATGTTGAATATATTTTATAATCATACGTTGTTTATTAAGTAAACAATGTAAGTAGAATAGTTAAGAAATTTTTAAAAAAATTAATTTAATGAAATAATTTTGTAAATTGTTTATTTTTGGAATCCCAATTCAGATCTTTTCCACCAATTAACCAGATAAGGGTAAGCTCGTTGAAAATATTTAAACAAAATTGCTTAAATCATTTTATCTGCATGATATTGACATGATTCATAAATAGTCATTAATAATGATTCGGATTTCGATTAAATTTGTTTCGCCGTTTGTAAAGGAAAATTAAAAATTGAATCTTCTCTAGAAACAAAAATACCCATAAGAAACTTCTTTCAATTTATAGTTTTATTTACCCACATTCAATTACAGGAATAGTTTATAGAATACAAATCAGACTTATTTCGCTTAAATTTCAAGGAATGAAAAGGAATAATATTTTTTTTTAATGAAACGTTAAAAATATAACAGAGAAACTTTAATTTTGATCCACAGCTTCCACAATAAAGACTGCAACTTCAAAAGACTAGTTCGCCTAAAACCTAATATAAAATTCAGGTTTCCATAAAATTTAACTAGAGACAGAAAGACAAATCCTTTACCAATAAGCCACAAGGAATAGTATAAGAAGTTAACTATTATTGCTCTTTACCATTAAGCGTTCTCATTGTGGTGCTTTTTGACGACAACAAAATCCAACATACGACCTGTAATTATCGATCATGCCGTTAAAAGAGTGATCAAGATGAGTTTTATCTAAAAACCTTGATTGGATGCAGTTTTATAAATAGGCTTTATTTTTCTTCCTGTGTAGTTTAACATTTCAAAGACTCCTGAGATTTAAATAAAATTTTATATTATTGATACGAACTCCAAAACAAACAAATACAATTAGCAGCACTTATTCGTACACTTTCTTAATTTTTATAACGTCTTTAACAGTAAGAGTCTTTAAAGATGAGGTTATAACAGATTTCATTTTTATAAATATTTTTTTTTTGTAATGGAACTTTATTTACGATAAGAAAACCGTATGTGTAAACATGGGATTTTAAATCCTTCGTTAGAGTAGTATTCATCTAACTTCATAAATATGATTTTTTGCTTATATAAAAAGGGATAAAAGAAAGACAAATAATTTTATAGCAGTGCTTAAAATTCTATTTTTTTAATTTGAAATGGATTTGAAATATGGGTCAGTTTGAAAAATTTAAGAAGACAAAGCAACTAACCTGAAAAGAAAATTTTTCTGAAATGCTTACAAAATATTTATTTCAGTCTTATATTTATTTTCTTTCAAAGTTGATGTCGAAATTCAGATTTATTTATTTATTGTATATGAATCAAGAGGCTTTCTGATCTATGGAAGCATGTTGCATTAATCAAAATTATCTCCTGCATAAAAGTTATCATCTTTGGACAATTATTGAAACAAACAAAAAGTTCTGCAGATTTTATTTTTTTCATTTCGAACACACACAAAAAAATATATATTCTTTTATTCAAGAAAGTGAAAATAATTTTTACTAAAGGAAACATTTACAAAATTCCAATTCTACTCTTATTCAGTGTGAATTAAGGAAATGAGAAAATCTTATTAAACATAAGTGAAACACATTTAAGTAAACGATTAATGAAAAGTCCGAAGTCTCCTTAAAGATATTTTGATGATAAATAAAAGATAAAATACTGAACAAGAAGATATGAAAAAAAATCCAGATAAAAACACTGAAAGAAAAAAAAAAAACTTTTTTTTCGTACACAAAAGCTTACTAAAAGGCAGAAAGTCAATCTGTCCAAAGAAAAAAAATCCCTTCTTTTTAACGTAATAATGTTATCATAAGTGGTTACAAAATAAACGGAAAGTGATTAACTTTGAGGAAGCAGATATAATTTAAAAAGAGAAAGCGAAAACAAGATTATAAATAAATGCATTATAATTAAGACCCTTTAAATATAGGATCTGATTTTTAGGAAAATAACAGGATCGATGGATAATATAAAAATACACTCAAATATTTAAACGTATTGATAAAATTATTCTTAAGACGAAGTAGTTGATTTTGCAAATGATGCAAACTTAATTAATTTGATTGTATTTATAAAAAATGTATTTTCAATATTGAAATAATTCAGGGTAAATATTCTTTTCTTACTTATTATTAAGAAAAAAGAATTCTTGATTGATAAATCAATTGCAAACAGTCAATGGATGAATAGAATCATTTAAATATATTTTGGTTGTTCCTAAATTAGAATCTAAGGCTAAATTTTTGATAAAAGTTTTAAGGAGTAAATAAAAAATTCATATTTTTTAAAGAAATTCATTAATACAGAATAATTATATATTTCATTATATGGAGGAATATAAAGTTTATATTGAGAAATTAATATTGAAAATAAATGTAAGATTCTCAAATAAACCTGAAGCTGAAAAAAGAACCTATTTTAAATAATAATAAAAAAATGAAGAGAAAAAAATTGATTGGAATAAGCGTTAAAAAAAACTCTATAGACTATTTAAAAATAGGCATTGTTACAGTAAAATGCGTTGTTTAAAGTGTTTTAACAGTAGTCATATTAATGATGAATGTGTGTGTTTATGTTGGTGCTTCTAAAAGACAGATCATTATACCTAGAGCTGTCATATTTAGAGGATATATAAAACGTTTTTAAAAAGTGCTTTTTTAAAAGTGTTTTTTTTTTAAATTTTAATTATATAAAACGCAGGAGAATTTTTAAAATTTTACTATCACACCTTTCAAAAATATTTCAATAAAAAATTTATTTTTTCAAAATCTAAAAATTCAAAAAGAATTTTTTACAACACTATCAGTTTCAAAATTATATAAAATTGTTGATAATTTTTAAATGATTGTATTCATAAAATAACACAAATCCTTTTCTTTTCTAACAAATATTTTCTCCTCTTTATTTCTCCTTTCTTTTGTGCCGTCAGTATCCAAAGTAAAGAAATCCGACCAATCCATACAGGAATTTACAAATAAATGAACAAAAGCCGGCATAGACAAGATAACTCAGCCAGATATCGCAGAAACTTACGGTTTCATTATATCCTATAATATTAAGTATTAAAATGTACAAGTATTAAAATGCATTAATTAAATTAAATACATGTTATAAGTAATTAAAATTTTGTTAACTATTTTTAAAATGCTATTCCCATTGTTTGAACGTATCCTCCCCATGGATGTCATTCCCATGATGTCATAGAGCTATAAAAATGTAATTGTTCACTTAATTTTTCCTCTAGCTTTCTCCGTAAAATAATTTGACAATTTTAATAATCTTATGAACTATAAACAAATTAAATCGAATCGTGTTTACTTTGGTTTCAACAAATGAAGGTAATCATATATTGTAACAATGAAAGCTGCTTGGATAGGAAGGCAATTAAGATTTCGATTATTGAAAATTACTCATGTGATCATTATAATTTTAAAAATTTATCAGAAATCAAAGAATATTTGTTTGCTTCTTAATTTGGTTAGCATTAAAAGATCAGTTTTTTAAGTTTAGAAACGACATAACATTAACTTTAAAGCAACAATTGCTTTGATTGTAAAACCAGAAATTCGCTAAAATATAGCTTATTTTTAATCAATTAAAATCAAATGATTAATTAAATTACCACGTTTTTGATGAATTAAAATTTACTTTTTAATTAATTAAATATTTAAAAATAATTATTCTGAGATGCATAGTACTGTCTTCATACATGTATCTAATTTTGTAAGACAAACGGTATGTCAAGTGAACTAATAACACACAGATTCTCCTTTATTATAAGTAAAGATTAAATACTGAAACCAAAACATCATAAACCTTCATGAAAAATGAATTTAACTTATATTGGCTGAAAAGATTATCATTTTATATCATTTTCAATAATAATAATTATTATTTTGTATTTTCGTATAATTTTGCAAAATTGTTACCCACAGAAAACATGGCTATTAATATATCGGGAAAAAAACGGATTGCTTTTTTTAATATTTTATTTTTTAACTATAGAAACAATTTCCTTCATTCTCATCGTAATTCTTATTCTAATAATTTCAATTAAATTTTATTCATCTATGGTCATAGTTGCACTTTTTTAACCATATTTCAAAAGACAGAGATATTTCATTTGTTTATTAAGTAAACAACCAAAAAAGTGATTCCAACTGCATTCCTGTTCCTTCGCGTTTATACACTAGCTCGTGGAAATGCAATTTCAACACAACAGTTTCTCGTTCCAAACGAGACCATGAAGCAATCGAATACCATATAACTAACTCATACAGCACGAATAACCAATTTGTACGCAATCTAACAACAGAGAAGTGTTAGGCAGCATGTCGCAGTATTGAGATACACATAACTTCGGAATTAATGTCTTGGCTTGACACTACAGAAGCTATAATTCTGGAGATTCCAACCAGCCACAAAGTAAATAGCTAGCCTACAATAGTATTGCTGTTAAGGTTTGAGATAGAAAATATTGGGTCGGAATATGCAGTTAAATTTATGTATCGAGAAGTGCACTAGGTTAAAACAAAATTTAAATACTGTATACGGAATTTAAAATTTATATATTGATGGAGAGGTTTAATTAAGAATATATATTATAATGTATTAAAATAAAAATAATCGATCTTAACATAGATTACGAAACATTCGAAGCTATTAGCTTAAACTTTTATTTAATCTATTCAAAAATTTGTTGTAATTGCAATTTTTCTGCGTTTTTGCGACTAAAATATATCTTGTATATAAATAATTATTAAATAATATGCTAGAGGATTTCTCAATTATATCTGGAATGGAATAATTTATTGGTGAAATATAAGTATAAACAATGCAGACAATATAGATGTATCCATATTATATATTTTTTAATTAGAACAATATATAAATTCTTAGTATGCATTTATATATTGTATTATGTATATATAAAAAACCCCAGACAAATAAAAAATTGAATTTACACACACACATATATATATATATATATGTGTGTGTGTGTGTGATGATATCTCTTAATCTAATATAAATCCTAATTAAATTCAACAGTTTTTTAAAAATTTATATTAACTTTATTCTAAAGCATCCTCTTATTTCTTTATCAGATCTCATCTTTTTATTTAATTAATTCTACAGATGCTCTGTGAAAATGTTCAAATCAGTGCCTTCCACATTCTGAGTGAAGGGATGAAAATCTGTCTATATAACCAAGTTCTTTAAAAAAATATCTATGTTTCCCTTACTTAAATCAACAAGTGTACAGAAATCTCTACCAGAATCTCATAGTATAAGTTGGGGATAAAAATGTCCATCTATTTTCCTCGTGTTGCACCATAGATTGACGTAACTCGCAAGTATATATAATGTAAATTCTATAAAATGCTAGACAAGGCTTTTTTATATTCAGTCTAAAGATTACTTTGTTTACTAAAAATTTCTAAAAATGTTCAGTTACAGTAAATACAGATAACTTGTATACAAAATTCGAAAAGATGGGGAAACATTGAAGCACCGAGGGTAAAGTATGGTACAAACATTATTTTCACGACTTTTTAGGATAAAGAGCGTCGATGAATATGCAAGTTATTATCGCAATTTAAAATACATTTTCTTTTCCAATATTGCAGTATTATTATAATATTCGTCAAATTTGCGTAAACTGTTCAGTATGTCTAAAACAGTATCACACAATATTTTTAAGTGTTATTAGGTCACTAATATAGCATAAATCTATAGAATAAATAAGATTGAAAGATATATTCACTCTACATTACATTAAGCAGCTTTTAATACTCTGAAAATTAATATTGCATTCAGCTCACTATATTAAAACTTTAAATAGAGTTTAAGTGACATGTTCTAACAGAATAACTCTACTCTTTGAGATTAAATATTGTGTTTTCGGAAATTAAAATATAGTTTCTGTAGACC
Source organism: Argiope trifasciata (assembly GCA_026543055.1). NCBI lineage: Eukaryota > Metazoa > Arthropoda > Arachnida > Araneae > Araneidae > Argiope > Argiope trifasciata. The sequence goes on from JAPMOQ010002887.1 coordinate 32,361, forward strand.
AAATTGCCCTTTATTACTGATTATATTAAGCCCACGTGTTTGCCTTCTACCCCCGCATCTTCGAGCAAGCATAATTAAATAGTGCAACTTTTAAAGACTGTTGTTTCTGTCTATTAAATATTGAGCAAACCCACTTAAACTTGCTTTGTCTATAAAAACAAAAAATCCTAAACGAGTTCTTTTGAGTATTTGGTAAGAAAATATACCTTCAAAAGTTATCGACAATGTTATGAATGGAAAAATTTAATCAGATATATGCATTTTATCACAAAAAAATTTGTATCAAAAAATATCACAAAAATATTAAAAGCATTAAATTCAAAATCAAAGCTAAAATACACTAATATTTAAACTCATTAAGTTGTGACGACAGATTTCTTTTACAAAAACTGATAAATTGATATTTTTTACTATTTAATAAAAATAATATCAAATCTAGTAGAGACCCCAATAAAGAATCAAAATTGGAACGTAGTAATAAGATATTTGTAGCGAAATCATCAATTGTAATGGATTTTCTAGATTATTAATTATTATTAAATAGTGCTTATTTAGTAGTGATAAGGAATTTTTACTAGTTATTAGAATTCATTCGAAAAAAGTAATCTCAAAGAAATAATTTTTACAAAGAATATATATATCAAAAAAGTTAAACCATCTTAATTTAATAATTGTTCTAAAGTTTAAAATCATTAAAAATACTTTTTAAGCAATTTTATACATTTTTTTTAAATTAGAAAATTAGGTAAGTAGTTATTTAAAAATAAATCATCCAAAATTTCCTTAAAATACATTCACTGAGAATAATTTTGAGCAAGAAGTGAAAATTTTACTATTTATGTGTCCTTTTGTTACATCTATTATATTAAATTTCATTTTCAATACATTAAATCTTAATTAGTCACAACAAAATATTTTAAATTTGTGTGAAAGAAAAAAAAATAGGCTATTTAATTTGAGTTTCCAAAATTAAAAATAAATCTTATTTTTCCACCATTTCCAGACATAAAACACTCATACATACTTTTGTATTTATGTATGTTTTTACGATATCCGTTTAGTAGCTGTAAAATAAGCCAACAAAATATTTTGATTAATTGTTTTGTTAGTTAATTCTAACACATTATTTATAAATAATACACTTTCAAATATTTGCTATCAATTTTCATTGAAAATATAAAAATAATGAACAATGCAGATAAAGGAAAAAATGTCTTATGCATATACTTTTTCTTGAATTATTCTTGGTTTACTTGGTTTAGTTGTGTTTATTTAAAATTTTTAATGCAACGAAGCGTTAAAAATTGTCTTATGAAATCCATCTTTAAAATTCTATTTTAAATTCACACAAAAAAAAAAAATGCTTTATTTACTTTGTGCATTCATTCATTGATGAAGAGAAGACTAAAGTAATAAACCTTTAAAGAAGGGTAGAATAGTAAATCAAAATAAGATACTGCATTCGAGGAATACGAAACTTTTCTCTAACAAAATAAATAATTTTACATGGCGTAACCACCAACAGCAAAAAAATGCCTTATAAATAAAAGAAAAAAATTAAAAATAAAAGTTTTTTTTAGTAAAAGGAAGCACGCTACATTATGAGCTACAATTTTCTTCAAAGACCTTCAAGTTCCCTTCTTGCGAGTACTAGAAATCTCTTGAGGCGTTTATAAAATAAAATAAAAAGATTTAGAGAAGCCATTTGATAAAGTAAACGAAAAATTCATCTAAAGAATCCTAAATCGCATTAATTTGCGGACAGCCCCCTATCACGGTTGGCCCATCCATTCTAAATTGTCTTCCTGGGGAAGGGACGGGTAAGGCCCCTGCTTTTTCCCTTCCCCTCCCTCCCTTACAGCAATTGCGTTAAACGAAATGGAAGGCATTGGGGAGGGTGGATGGGAGGAACTAAATTCCGAATTCCTTTTCCGTGCATGTCTGTCTGTCTGTGCTTTCGTTCGCGGGTATGCAAATTCAATTTACCAGCAAGCAAGCACTCTAGGGTTTGCAAGGCCCCTTCTAGGGGGAAAAGATGGAATTCCCGGTTCCGGTGGTGTCCGGGGATGACCTTTTCAAAGGAAATCTGGCTTAAGTCGTTTTGAATTGCCGTAATTGATTTTTATGACGTGAAGAAAGAATGATTTTTCAGTTTCGATAGGGTTTTTCATGACAGATCAAAGGGAAATCAGATTTAAAATGGAATGCGTAGAACGTGAAACATCCCTTTAAGTTTTCGTTCATGCATTTCCAACTCTTGACAAGTTGCTTGACTGATATTTTCCTGAATTTTAAATTTTTTCTAATAACTAATTTATTTTTAATATAAATTTTAAATTTTCAGAGAAGAATTTTTATTTATAAAAATATTACTAGTCACGTTGTGCGTACTTCATATTTTCTAGAAGCTAGGGGATACGGAATTAATTTACAAAGAACGGGGATTTATTTTAGGGTACATGTGATTTTCTTTAGTGAAAATATTGCATTTTATAGAAACTAAGTGAGAATGCAATGGAATTCGAAATCAATGTTTGTGTATTTTTTTGAATAAAGAAGAATGATTTAAAAAATGAGTATATATATATATATATATATGCATTTTAAATTTTAGTTTAATATTTGAACTATTATTAGAGAATCCGCATATAGTAGGAAATTTATACAATTTGCATAAAATCCAATAGTTTAACCGGAATAGAACATTTTTCAAACTATTTAGATAACTACTGAAACATTTTCAAAACTATTATAAGAAATTCCAATCGAGATAATAATATTCTCGAAAATAAGACAGCTGAACAGTGTCCTACATTAAATAAAAATACTATTAAAATACTGTTTATAAAAGAAGAAGAAAAAGGAATCAATAAGGGTTTTTATTTTATAGTATCGAAATATATTTGCCGCAATAAGATGAAAATAATAACACTTAAAAGGATGCTGTGAAAATTTATTCTAAAACCCTTTTCCCCCTCTACGCTTCAAATTCATTTCATCAAAGAAAGTGAAATGATTATTTTAAAAGTATAGTATATAAAATAACAGAAAAAGCTATTTTCTTTGCAGGTGAATGTCTAAAAATGTGATTTTTTTTAAATTTCATATAACAAATATATTTTATGGTATTTACTGATTCAAGTAGGTGTTTATAAAAAAGATATTATTTTTCCTTTGATTTTTATCAAAAGCGAAAAAATAAACGAATAAATGAATAAAACCATACAGATTTCGTGGAGCAAATTTTAATGTTGATATATTCTTGAACCATTTTTCAACTCAACAAAACTTCAAACTTTTTATAGCGCGTCTCTCGGCGCTTCATTTCAGAACAATTGTGTTTCCCAACTTTCGAAATCTTCTTTGTAGCGAAGCTTCTTTATCTGATACGTGAATCCACAAACTTGTTTATCTAATTTTATTTTTCCTGTTTAGGCTTATTTATTTTATTCTAATTTTATGCGGATTTCTACAATAGTTCTATGTTTACTAAGTAATCGATGAATTCCCATTTCAGCTTTTCATTCTGCTGCGAAGTCTTTGAAATGTTAGAATCCCAAAAGAAATAAAGATGTTGAAAATCATTATTTTTAAAACATTTGTAAGAATATATGTTGCAATATCAGCAAGATATAAAAATATATGTTGCTTGTTTCGGGAAAATGAAATATTTATTCTTGTAACAAATGGCCTTTAAAATTAAGTGTAGCAATATTTTAGCATATGCGAATATTAATTGTTAATTGATATCAGAACAAACATAAACTGAATGATTTTGAAAAATTCGATGATTTTAATTATTGTAGAGGCTTTATTGTATTTTTAAACAAAAAATTAGCATTTTAAAATTGTGTTTCTTAAAAAAATTTGATTGAAAGGTAGTTTCAGATAATCTTTTGTTAATAACGTCAGGCTACTAATCCTTTAATACTTCAGATTGTCATAATAAATGCACATTGAAGTAATAATTTACAAAAAGGTATTTATTTTGAAATATTGAGGCAAGTGTCTTCGGTTACTAAGTTACTAAAATAAAACTTTCTCTACTATTATAGTTCAAACTTACATGTAAAAATAGAATAATTTTATGTCGATGTTTAATTATAAAATAAGGCATTAAATATTATTACCAAATATGACATCAAGTATTAACAATAACCTTCAAATTAATCACTAAATTTAATTTGGTTAATTAGTATCTTATTAATTAATAATTGCTCTTTAAATGATGCCAACACTCATGGTTTGAAGATACGCATAATATTAAAAAAAATACTCTAGACAAATTGGAATATCAGATTAATAAAATTTCTGAGATGTGGCAACATATTCATTTAAAATTCATTTACTAAAAATGGATGTTTCATAATGTATTATTCCATCCTTATTAATTAATATCTGAACTTTATAAATGCCTGCAATTAGAAAATTCAAGATATTTGTGGTTGAAAGAATTCTCCGAAAATAAGCCCTTTCCCTTTCAATTCGTTTCGTTATAATGTGCGTTATTAATTCCATTTTCAGAATTCGGATGTGGGATTTGACCTTTGAATTTTAAGTTTTTAAAAAATTAAACCAACCGGGCTTCGGAAGGATAGGAATCAAGGTTCATGTTTTCCTTTACGTAACACAATTTTAAAAGGGCTTTTATAAACCAGATCATTGTGTGGGTGTTTCAGTGTATCGCATTTCGGGCGTGTTTCTACGCTCCCATAACAGGTTGCGTTTTTTTGTTTGTGACTGATTCTCCACAACATATGTCATAATAAATGTGCGTCATATTTCACTGGAGAACTTTTATAAATATAAATGATTTACATCCCGTTTTTAGAAAAATATTCTATGATAAATGTTTATTGAGATGTATTCTTTGAATCAATGTGAAATAAAATGTATTTTGAGATTTTGTGATATAATTAATAGCTAATAAATTATGCATTTTTTTAATTAGGAGAGTTATATTTAACACTTTATTAATAATTCTGTTGGAATCACTTATAAGTAAGCAGTCAAATGATTTGAATTTCATGAAAAGAAACGCAGATAAAATGCAATGAGAATAAATAAATATAATTTTTTGGCATAATTATTATTTTATTTTAAATATTGAATTTTTTCACATAATTTTTTTTACTGTAATCATAAAATATCTATGAAATTACATCTATAGCCAATATTAATTGGTTTATCTTAACATAGTTTAAAAAAGATATTTATTAAATGATCATTATTGTGCAAATTGAAGAATAATCAAAATAAATATTTTTTAAAAAGTTATTTAACAGGGTATGAGAAAATTTTGATTTGAACTGAATTTAATAATTATTTAATGAATTGTTCATTTAAAGATAAATATAATTGGTTTATTATGCCATTATTTAGAAATAATTATTAGAAATAATCTTAAATCTTTTCCTGAATAATCTACCATTAGCAAAATACATAGTAAACGATTAAAAAGCAAATATAATATACATATGTACAAAATAATAAATATGAATATTAAAATTTCTTATAAATTTCCCTTTAATTTTTTTGTCCTTGAAAACAGCTCTTGCAAATCTGTTGTTCTATAAGATAATTTTTTCTTGGTATTTTTTATTGATGTCTAAACTTGAAGGCTATTTTTTACACTGTTTCTTTTTTCTGAGTTAAATTCGATAAAAATTTAATTTTATATAATAATATCTAATTAACATCCTGATGTGAATTGTCATTTCCTCTATTAATAACATAAAAGAGAAAAAAATGTTTTTTTAATCAAGATCTTGAGATCAAAAGCACAACCTTATTTGACGAAAATATGGTTGGCATCATTGCGGTACATATGAATTAAATTAAAATTGCCTTCATTTCATAAAAAAGGTTCATCAGAAAAGGTAATTGAGAAAAGAATAAAACTGTTAATAAAATTTACACCTAATATCATAAAACATTTTTTTAAACAAAACTTATTTATAGCATAGCACAGCAAATGAAAGAAATGTATACTAAATTTGATTAAGGGAATAATATATTTAAGTTTTAAATACATAATATAGATTTTAATACGTTAGTTAATTATTTAATTCTCTTGCATTTACATGGAAACTGTCTGAATCCAAATTCTTCAATAACCTCTTGTTTATAAATCAGTAAGAAGGCCAACTTGACTTAACGATTCGCTCACCGAAGCCTTTATTAACCCACTATAACTGTTCTTCGGAATAAAACGATGCAGAGGAATACAAATAGGGGATTTAGAACACTGTTTCGGATTGTTGTTGCAACAAGAGAAGAAACTGGAACAAAGAGAAATGATCCTGGAAAGAAAATGACAGGTACAATTTGTCCTGGTGATTAAGATCTTAGGTTGGATTTCCTAAATTGTCAGGGCAAAGTATGCTTGCCTAGAGCCACCAGCATGATTTGATGACCCATTAACTTAATGTCCTCTAACTTTCTGATGGTCCAAAATGCATCTTGGATAAAAATACTTCAAAATTTGTTTTTATAGCCTTGGAAAAGTTTCTTCCCTATTTTGCCCCGATTGTTATTACTCTACTTTTCTTCTCCTCGGACACGATCGATAAAAAAAGAAATTACGTCAAAGTAATCGTAAAATTCTTTTGACGCTGCAGCGGTTTCAGTTAAGGCAGGAAAATCTGACATATAATTTTAATTATTGATATAGTATTTATTTAGCGTAATCGCAATCTTAAAACATATGTATTAGAGCAAAGTTTGTGGTAGAAATCCAAGGAAATTTTCCTGTATTTCTTCCTATCGATTTCCGTGATAAAATCAGTTTCGTGGGGATTCGAATAAAATTACAACAAGAAATTCCTAAAAAAAATTGAAAATAGTAGAAAATTTGGTGTTTTGAATGTATATTTACAGCTTAAGCCTTTTAATCATTTTTTCCATAATCCCAAAAGCAATAGTATATTTTGAAATCAGTTGTGAGGTAAGAATTTTTTTTCTTAACTTTGAAAGCCAGTAAGGTAATATTGTTATATTGTAATATTGTTTCAAGATGTGCAGAGAAATTAAAGTATATCTGGGTAATATCATACTAAGTATAAGGAAAGTAAGATCTATTAACTTCAGCATTGTCGCTTAGACATAGTTAACTTTTCCGAGGATGGATAATGTTTTATTATAAATAGCCGTCTTAACGGGTTCATTAAAAATTAATAATTTCTAAAGTTTCCAATTAAATATTTCATATTGCTTGATCTAAACAATTTTTTCAGTAAAATATTTTTAAACTCCAAAGTATAATGCAGAACTCATATTACCATTTTAAATTCCTTATATTGTTTGGTTCATTCTATTATCAATGTCCATAGTACTTTTTGTTTTCCTTTAAAATTCGCGAATGAAGTGATTAAAGTTAAACTATAAGAAAATACCTTTTTTTTTGCTGAACCCAAAGAAATTAAAAAATGAATACTAAAAACAGAATCATGCATGGTTAAAAATATAACTTGAAATACTAACATATTATGCAGTGTCTTAGAAGATTATTCAATAAAATTACTGATTTTTCATAAAATCCAGTTTCACTTTTAAGAGGACTTAAGAGACGGGAATAATAATATTTTATTCTCTTTCATGTAATATAAGTACTTTCCCGAATAAAATTAATTAAATTTTTTTACAGTTCTCCATTACTATGAATTATATTTAGGAAAATATTATTGATACTTAAAATAAAACTGTTTAAATGTTATGACAAGATTTAAATCTGTTACATGGCTTTAAATATTTTTACTTTCATCAATAAATTTTACTATTTTATACTAATCAATCGAGAAGTTCATAGCATTGGTTTGCACATCTTCTTTATAATGGTTATGAAACAATTTAAAATTGTATTTATAAAAAATAAATTAGTGATGGTCAAATTTAACAATTTGGTTGGTTTTACTCAAAAAGCTGAGAAATTATTTTTAATATCAAATCGTATTGTAGCAAGAATATTTTTAATATGATTAATAGGACCGACAGTGTTTATGACCAACAGTGCCATGCATTAGAACATATGTTGACTCAGCTACATATGTTATCATTCATTAATTCATTTACACGTTTCCTTTATAAAATGTAACAGTTGGACTCGATTAGAATGATATCATTTAATCATAAACATTATGTGTCTAAAATACTGCAGAGTATTGAATTAATAATATACTCAATTTAAAAGGTCATTGAAAGTCTTTTCTTGCATTTCAAAAGAAAATGTTACATTTCATACATACTGAAATTGGAAATTACAGTTTTTTTTTTTTCAATTCATATAAAAATTAATTTTGTCTTTCGATGTCATGTTTTATTAACAATATATTTTGATGTTGATAAAAGTTTATACTTTTTCTATATAGGCTATTTGAAAATTAAAATCTATTTTCATGTTATTCAAAGCATATTATTGAAGTGCACTTTTTCCTTTTCTAAATTAAGCAGATACTAATTTTGATAACTCAAGGGAAAACAGTCTAACTTGTAGAGCACTAATAAGCACACATTCATATCTATTATAAGCAGAGAAAGAGATAAGAAACATTTTATCACATGATTAATCAATCAGATAAGAAGAAAATCTCAAATTGTTTGAATTTAAATTGACAAAAGAAGCACTTAAAATAATTACAAATATTTTCTTTAAATTTATATATTTTCTCTACAATTTCAGTAAAAAATTTGATAGAACTCTTCGTTAATTGTTTTAAATTTAAAGCTTTGAATTTCTTAATACGCATAGTAAACAAAAGAAAATTATAAATTATTTTATGCCTTTATAAAATGATGTCATGGATCAATTAAAGCATTTAAAATAATAGCTTGCTCATCAAAATTTCGTTAATTCATTATTTCCAAAATTTACATGATAGTATATAGGAGTTCTATTGTTTATTTTGCTCGAACACGATTTTTATTAATACCATAAATTAGTCCGAATGTGATAAAAATTAAATTTGAGGGAATAGAAGGAATATTATTATGAATAATTATTATTATCGCATTAATAAAATTTTGTTATAATGAAAAGTGCAATATATTAAATTATATTATTAAATATTATTATTGAAATTAATAAAGTATAGATTGGAATCTAGATTATATATATTGAATTAATCCTTTTTCTCAACATCTTTAAAATTTCATCAATATAAAATTCGAGTGTTGCATACTAATAATGTAGTTTTAGCAAAATTAATATTATCTATTTCCAGATTCTTTTTACAATTATGTGTTACAATTAAGTGTACAGTTCGTTATTTCATAAAACTTCTTGTTATGTCGTGGAATAATTATTCACTATTTCATTGAAATTTTATTATATAAAGGAAAATGATTCGTCAAATTCTAAAAAATAACCGTTTTCAAAATTAAACAATATTATTTATTCTTGAATTACTTTAAAAATAATTACTGATTCAATTTTTTTTTAAAATCCTTTTCATCAAATTATCTAATCTCAAATTAAACAATTCTTATTATCCATAATCTGAAATTCAAATAGAGTTGTATAAAGGCTCATTAAAAAATGAAATGAATGTAGAATGTTCTAAAAATAAAGAAATCTGCTCTCTAACCATATTAAGACGTTAGAGTTTAGATTAGATTAAGCTATTAACTTCATAGACGCCGAATTTTCTTTCAAGTTCAATGTACTTCCACTCAAATTCGAATCAA
>JAPMOQ010002889.1:0-15037 GCA_026543055.1 Argiope trifasciata
CTAGTTTTTCCAATAAATTTTGAATAATTTAATAATATATTTTTTAATGATTTGCTGTGAGAACATGATGAAGTTTTGGTTAGGGGTTTTTGAAGCCTTAAAATGCTTAGACGAAAAAATGAAGAATACAATTTTTTGGAACTCATGAATTGCACGATTTTTTTTTTTCTGATCAGAACCATAAACTCGAGCGGCGTTACAGATTAGTTTCCTAATCAAAATCATCTGACTGTTTTATTAAATATATCTTTGCAAAAAGATCAATTCCTTTTTTTTTTCAAAATGATTTTGATGCTTGAATATAACAATGTATTTCTTAGAAGGAGCAATGATTTAAACATTCAGTTTTTGCCCCCAAAAATTCTTATTGTCAAATAAAATGTTTCTCACGTGATTTTCGACAACAGATTTCAATTTTTTTATTGTTTTAATTGAAGAAGGAATATCGTACTCAAACCTTTTGTTTAAATAAATGATTCAATCAAGCAATTTAATTTGAATATTAGGCTCAAAATAATTTTTATTCATTTATTCATTTTGTATTTCATACATTCCACATAATATAAATGCAACACATTTTTATGTTATGTTTAAAAATTGTTTTATTATTATTTTTTTACTTTACCTTTTTTTTGTTTCAGTGTATTTGAATGTAACTAACTGAAAAACAGAATAAGCGTGCTTTTATTAGTTCATTATTACGCATGAAAAAAATATATAAAGAATATGATTGACTAATGCTAATTAATGCAGCTGAAATTCAATCAAATTGGGTTTTTTTTAAACCTTCTTTAGTTCAAAATTTTTAATTAATTTTTGAAAAAACCTGCATAAAGATGCCCTATTAAATCTCTTATTCCTTTTCCTTAACTTCAGAACCATAACAGCTATAGTCATAAAAGTGGTGTTTATCTCCAGTAAAAAGGCACTACATGAGGCCGCTTACAATGTCATCTAGTGGTAAAATTCAGAGTTACACTTGCCATCGTGAAAACAGTACGTTAGAAAGAAACTGCCAATTAGAAAATTGTAGAAAGTTATCGACTTAGCATAACATGATGCCTTATGAATGGTTTAACAAACCACTTTTCCGAAATTTTAAAATCACGACATTAAAAAAATAGAAAATGCAATTTATGAACAAAAAAATCTCATCAACTTACTTTTTAATTTCTCATATACAGATTATAGAGAAAGTACAGTAATAGTCAAAAAAAAATAATAAATCAAGATTTAGACGAATTTCCATGCTTTAGACTTCCTTGAGCTTGAAAACATATTTTTGGAAAATGTCCGCCTGTCTATGACGATTATTACTTATAAATTGTTTTATCTGGACGGTTGAAAATTGGTATACGATCTTTACAGCAAATTTGCAGATTCCTGTCAAATAATCTGAATAAAATCTGTTCGGAGGAACTCCTTTTGTATTTAAGTATAAAGGTAACTGGATATTTAAGAATTGAACAGATCTGGATAAATAAAATTCGGTACACAGATTTCAGATCTGTAGTTTAGACTCCTACCAAATTTTGAATCAAATCCAACAACAAATTTATTGCCTACCGGCTTGTACCTGCAAAAAATATAAACGAAAATAAAACTCAGTGATTTAACTATATGAAATCTGGCATGGGATTTTGAGATGACAAGTGCAGGTTTGTGCCAAATTTCTGTTTCAATCTGTGTGAAAAAAATGCCTAAACCATAAATTCGATATTCGAATACTATTAACAGCATACCAGAGATTAATCGCCAACGATAACACGTTAAATTCAATCAAAATGTTGAATTTTCCCCAAAAGTTAATATTTCGTAATTAATGTCAGTCAGTACCATGTAAAGCGTTCTTTGACATGACAGGTTTATTAGAAAGTATGCAAGAAAGTTTTGAGAAGAACCCTCACGCTGATTTCTCTTGTAATAATTCAATCAGCAAGAATATGGAGATCTTCTCGTCAATGTTGCAAAACTTTTTATGATATATTACTGTTGCGTGCGCTAACGCATCAACTGGTATGCTAAAGAGTATTCAAAGTGAAACTCAAACAATGGTTTAAACGAATGGTTGAAATTCTCAGTGAAACGAAAGAAAAGATATTTTGTGATGACCAGCTGTTTCTCTCTCTTTTTAATATGTTTTGTGTTGTCGCATTTTCAAAAATCATAAACAAACAAATATGCTTGAGTGTTTTGTTTTTAGCATTAATATGTATGAGAGACCTTTTTGTAATGAATTGGGGGTTCCACAGCTTAGTTTCCGACTTTTTCTTATTTGATTTGATTTCCAAAATAGAAATATTAATTCCAGAATTTTCTGTCTGCCTCACATAGCGTATAGAACTTATACTATATTTAAACACAATTTTTGCGATTATAAAGGCTTCTATTCAAAAATTCTAGAGGATAAGTGTAAAGTATGCAAGTATAAAATTATTTAATAATATTCTTTGAAATTATCAATATGTATATTCGTAATTATTCATTAAGATGCTATTCATATGCTATTAAAGAAATTTTGTGATAAATTTTTCAAAAGCTATGTTTTAAAAAAATATTTAGAATATGAACTGATTAGTAAAAGATAAAAGTATGGTAACTTGGGACATTTGTTACAAAACGAAATGTTTTTTAAACCGATACAATGTAATGTATCAAATTCTAGATTGCCTTGGAAAGTCCCGAGATATTTGTGTTCTTTATTTCAAAAAGTGACATAAAATAATCCTCACACGAAAATAATTAATTTCGTCAAAATATGTATATTTGACAGTCGAAACCTTTATAAATTAATTACAATTCAGTAAATATTTAATATGACATTTGTTTTTGTTTGTTTTCAAATTATATCACTGAATCGATCCCAAACAAGAAACTGAAAAGAAAGATGTTTTATGGAATATTTATGGAAAATCTAATTAGCTATTTATTTATTACTGATTTCAGAAATTTTCGGAACTGTTTTTTCAAAAGTAAAATAATACGAATAAAACTTGTGTATTTGATGTTCTTTTCGAAGTAACTAAAATTTTTTATTATCGTCTATATAAAGATATAAATGAAAATAACAAATATTTTTTTACTATCTTATCCAATATTTTTATAGCTGCATTTCTTCAGAATAACTGTCCATTAAACAATTTCTTCATCTGAAATAAAATAACATGGATTGAATAATCAGTTGCCCATTCTTATAAATAATCAGGTGTCCAATGAGATGAATAATCAGTTGTCTATTAGATGATTAACCGGTTGTCCAATCAGATGAATAATCAGTTGTCCAAGTACCAAAATGTGGTATTTTGACAGATGATCTGATATTAGGAGAGATCTGTTTTTGATCATTTTTTAAATCCTCCAAATTTGTTTTTATTATTTGGAATTTAATTCTTCTTCACGTGTGTGTCTAGATGTTTTTAAGTATAATTAAAAAGAAGTATTTACTGTAATCTATTAAATGAAGGGCTGTAACGGATAAGCAAAATATTCCTTTATTTTGATTACGTGAAGAAAAAAAAGCCCGCCATGTTTGAAGTTTTGAGCCTGTGAGGTTATCAAATATGTATGCGATATTTAAAAAATTACTAGGGAAAACTACTAATCAACATATTTCATTGTAAAATCATATTTTAAAATGACTTCCTCGTTAGCTTTAGATGTAATAATATTTCTACTCACTATACCAAACATTAACTGCATCTGCATTAAAATTGCATGCAAATAACTCAAAATTCTTTTATGCTCTTCATGGAACCGAAAATACTCCAAAACCTTTCAAATAATGTTCACTTCTATTAAAAAGAAGGGGGAAAAGACATATTAGTAGGAACACCATACGTGTATTTCTATAGAAAAAAAAATGGTATAGAAATAAGAGAACTCAATTTTTCAGCCGTTTGCTTAATGACTTGGCTCTGTAATTCTCGTCTGTTCTTGGAATGTGGCCAGATTCGAAGATGAAAAAGAACGGGGGCCATTATTCATCGTGACAGCTGGGAGGATGATAAAAAAAATAGTCATAAAAAAGAATATATATAATTTCCTGTAGTTGTATAAAATCATTACCTATTAGTTGTTTAAGTTAAGACGAGGGAGGTTTTGTTCGTGTTAGAAAAGTTTAAAAGTCCTTGATGAATCTCTTGATTCGAATTAATGGTAAAAAGGAAAAATACAAACATAAAACGAAAAGTGTGAAAAAATATTTTGTGTTATCAGATGATATATTTTTTTATTTTTGAACAAAAAATAACATTACGGTAACTTAACGTCATTTTGGAAACATTCTTTTATTAGTAAACTAAAATGAAATCAGGCGGATTGGTCTCCCTACAAGCTCTTAGCATACTCTCGAATAAAAAGGCTATCGCAGTGAACACCTCGCATGGCATTAACGTAGAATATTTACGAAATATTAACCTTTGGCGTGAATTTAGAATTTTTTCTAAATATGTTGTGCTATCGTTGGCGACTTTTTTGATTATTAATATCTGGCATGAGCTCAAAAGCATCCAAATATCAAACTTTGGTCTTAGAGGCACACTTCAAAACTTATTAAAACAAATATTTGGCATAAAATTATGCTTAAAGCTTCAAAACCACATACCAAGTTTGATATATTTAAGTAAGTTGCGTTTTTGAATCATTACCTTTACACGTATTTGGAAGTACAGATCAACAGACGACCAATCCCTTGTTAAATTTCTCTCAAAATTTAGTAATTGTCTACACCAAAAATGTTAAATATGCACATCGAATTTTATCTATTCAGCAATCTTATTTTTGCAACTGTATAGTGAAATTGATTTTGTTCTGAAAGTTTCTTCTGGATATTTAAAATTCATGGGATCGCTAATAATTAAGGTTTGAAGATATATTATATCTTCTATTGTAACAAACACATAATAGACATTTCAATGCATCATTAAAATATACCGTACTCCAAATAATTAATATAGAATTGTATCTGAATGAATGTGCCAATGAATTAATAATGTTAGAGATTTTTCCCTAAAAGCGACCATAGAAATTTCCTAAAATACCATTTGCTTCATAGTTCAGATAATTTTAGTTGAAGAAGCGTGAACTGTTTCTTTTTAAATTTTGCACATCAAAAATATTTTATTAAACACTAGCCGCCTTTGGCGACCAGCTGGTTCGCCATGAGTAATGCGTTCTAAAATTTTCAATTAAATCATATATTCATTAGCCTAGAAGCAATTCCGGGAATTGATTGACCTGAAAACAATATTTTCTTTAAGATGATGAACGAAAAGGTCTAAAAGAACACCTTTTCCTAATAGTATTTTTTAATTTTATAAATCAATCAGTTTTAACTATCGGTTATGCTTCCAAAATATTAAAAATGTTTTTTTCGATGATGTTGCCAAAATATGAAATATGTTTTTTTTTTTCAAAGAAAGCGAGAAAGGGAAAAAAGTATTGAATTAATGATACAGATATTGCAAACGATTACATAAATATGCCATTAAGTCCGGATTTCAATGCATATCCTGTCTAAATTCAATCAGGCTTACTGTAAATAAAGATAATTTATGGAATTAATGATACAGATATTGTAAACGATCTTAGAATCCTTTGCTTTGCATTTATTTTTTAAAGAAAATATCACATTTTATATTTCTTTTATTTTATCCTGTCACGTGCTGAAAGTTGCATTTCTGTAGATTTATTTTGCGATGATAATTTTTTTTATTTGAACTTCCGGCATTCTTTTATTTTATCCAATCACGTGATAAAAACATGGTTAAAATATTTCTTTAAAAATTCGTTAAAAATAGAAGCTTACGTTATAAATTAAAAAAACTGATACCGTTAGAGAGCTAATTTTTTAATCTTTAAATTGATGTAAAAATCATGTTTGTGCAATAATATTTTCGGAAGTTATAAAGGAAAAACGTCGAAATTTCGCTTAAATTTTAATTAATTCAAATTCTAACTAAAAATTCGAAAAAAGGGCTACGAGGTGCATATTCCGGACCTCCAAGGTATGCATGTACCAAATTTGGTTGCTGTAGGTCCAACGGTCTGGCCTGTAGAGCGCCAACACACACACACACACGCACACACACACACACACATTGAGCTATATTATAAGTATAGATTGTTAACACGATCTGGAGAAGTGTTTGAGTATTAAACTTATTAATTTAATTAATTTTATAATCAATACATTTACTGATTGAAACTTAACCAGCGGGACTGTACTCCCCCATACTCAATAATAAACTTATCATCCCAGAATAAGCTTTACATGGCGCTGGAATATAGTAATTACGAAATAATAACTTTTGGCATGAATTTAACATTTTTAAATTTATTGTTCCAGTTTTGGCGAGTTATTTGGCGTACTTGACCATTCTTTAATAAATCCGAAAATCAAATTGGTGTTTTAGGTAGGTTTCTCAACCGATTGAAGTCAAAGTTTGACACAAAACTGAAATTTTAATTTTTTTCCTGTACCAAATCTCATAAATAAAAGTCATTGCAGTTTAGAATTAAAGCATTTATTTATTTCTGAAAGTACAGACTGTCAACCCATGGTTCAATTTGGCTCGAAATTCCACCAGAGTCCACATTATAAACGATAAACCTATCTCCTGAATTTTATCTGTCTGACTCTCTTTGTTTTGTAGTTATCGTCTAACTTATATTCAAACAGTCGGATAAACAGACTTTCTATGAACAGATTTTACTAAATATTTGATTTTAAAAATATCTCCAAATTTATTGTAAAAACCGTATACGAAATTTCAACCCTCTAACTCAAAGTGTTTTCATGTTATCTTTGTTACAGACAGACAGACGTTTTTACAGACTTTGTTACAGACAGCAAACATTTTCTAAAAGTATATTTTTCGGACTCAGGAAGATATAAAACATGAAGGTTCGTTTAAATCTTAAGTTTGAATTTTTTGATGATTACTATACTTTCTCTATACTAACTATACATGGAAGTAAGCATTTTAAAAAAATTATATCAAATAATTAAAAAATAAAAATATTCTTTCATGTTATTTAAATACTAACTTTCATCACTTCAGCACATAATATCAGAATGAAAAACTACAGGTGATTACGCCCACATTTGATAACACATTTCCATCGTCTATGCAGTTTTTCACTGTCTATTTCTCTTACGAAAACCTACTTTCTGTGTTTACCAGACGGCTGAAAATAATCTTCGGCTACCATCCAAGGATTAAATCTTCTAGATGATGTAAAATAAATTGTACAGAGACTGATGTGATCAATCATTCAACGAAAGCCAGAAAATTAAGCAAAAAAGTATCGCAGAAGTAATTAAGCCATTGTAGCATTTAAATTTAGAAGTGAATCACATTGTGAGGAGAGACCCAGAGGTGCTTTTTCGAACACCTAATTTTGTCGCTTCGTTTTATTTTAGATGATTTATATGTCATCGTATATTTGTGCTCTGGATAATTAACTTGTTTCTCTAGATAGGGAAAGGCAGATGCTTGTGTGGTACTTTGTAATTTTGTAAGCGTGTAAATGTAATATAATGGTACATATCTAACTTTTAGTAAGGGCCACAGTGGCCTGGTGGTAAGGTCTCGGCTTCGGAACCGGAGTGTTTCAGATTCGAGACTCGATTCCACCAAAAAACCGTCGTGTGAGAGGGTCTCTTGCACGTTAAATCTGTCAGGCCAAACGTCCTCCCACTGGTGTGGCGTGAAGGGGGGGTGCCTGTCGTCTTCGTCACCTGACCGTGGTTCAAAATTACGAGGTCCGTCCCAAAAAATAGCCTTAGTGTTGCTTTATAACTGGACGTTAATATAACTAAAATTAAACTAACTTTTAATAAGATTCACATTTATTTCATTATATTTATTATTACTTTCATTTCACACAAACTATATATCGGGTGATTATATATATAAAAAAAAAACTGTTCTGATGTATGAGACAATAACTGTCATGATATTCAAAAGCAGGAAAAAAATTATTGATTCAAGGTATTTTGAGGTATGCATTCAAGAATCATATGAAAAACCTGTTATGTTTACAATGACAAAATTTCAAAAATTGCGATTTCGCAACACCAGCTTTTTTTATTAGAATGTGTTCTCCTTAGCAAAAAACAATAAATAGCTTTGGAAAGGTCAATATTGCATGAAAATCAACAGAGATGGGCAGGTTATCTACAGGGTAGTTATAATTAACGTTCCAATTTCAAATGACCATTAAAAAAAACTACTGGAACAAATGTTTTCAAACTTGGCAATAGTTTAAGACCATGGGAATTTCTTTTCCACCAAAAAATAGTTCAAAGAAACATCACTTGGGGCAATGCAATATTGTTAAACAAAATACTACATGAAGACATTGGTTTAAAACGCGTGTTATCGATTATAAAACGTGTTACAAATGTGAACAATTATAAGTCATTGTGGTTTTCATTAACCCATAGATAGTTTCATTTCAGAAACGATTAAAGACATTTTAAACTAATGACTTCCTGTCATTTTGTTTAATAATATTGCATGCAGCGCCATTCCCTCCCTGGTGGTTAGTTTTTGAACTTTTTTTTCTAGCGGAAAAGAAAATCCCATGACCTTTTATAACCTGTTACAAAGTTTGATAACATTTGATCCAGTAGTTTTCTTTTTATGACCATTTCAAAGTGGAAAAATTAATTATGGAATAGAGAAAACAACTGTGGTGTGCCTATTGGAGACGTGTAGTTCAACAGATTCCTATCAGCATGGTACGTGCTTTGAGTCTAAGCATCATCTGCATCGTGCAAAATGCCATCGTGGTTGAAGTAGGTCAAGTAAAAAATTTGTGAAACACAGTATAATGTTTTGCTTGCTATTGCTTCTCTGCTGTTATTAGTTGTTTTCTTTTTTTTAACTAATCTGTCTATCTCTGTGATTTCGTAAAACTATTAAAATTATATTAAATAAATATTTTTTTTTAATTTGAAAGAGTATAAAATTTATTTTTATGCAATAGTATTTAAGAAAATTATTACCAAACAAAACCAAAATTAAACTTAATGATGATGATGTCGTGTCCGTGTTTCCAAGGAAAGGGGCTGCAGTAGCTTCTGAGAGTAAAGACCCCTGTGCACCCAGAGGGTAGAAATCTGACTTCTAGCTCAAATGAAGATGACACACATATTCGCTTGCACAACCCCTTTTTACAGGGGGGCTCATTCACGCATCTCACTGATAGAACAGACAGAAAAACAACCATGCCGAAACCGGGACTCGAACCCGGGACACCCAGATCAAGGGGAAGACACGCTACCTCTAGGTTAGGACGCCGGCTATTCAACTTAATTTTAGCTTAAATTTTAAAAAAAAAATCATTATAAGTCGCACTTTCCCACCCTATGTATGTACCAAGTTTGGTATCTAAGTCAAACGATCTGGCCTGTTGAGATCCTACCCACACATTCATTTTTATTATCAGCACAATTGTTAGATAATTAAAAAGTTATAATTGTTATTAATTAAGATTTTTAAACATAATATCGATTACTGTGGAAAATTTAATCAGCATTAGAATGATATTAAAAGCATAAGAAAAAATGTTTCAGACACGCCATTTTGAATTAAACTCGTTAAATTACTGTTATGCGAAAAAATATGAAAAAAGAAATAAATTTCATTAACCTAAAATATAATAGATTATATTTCAAGGCAAGGAGTGGGTAAAGTATTACTAGCAACACATCTTTAAAAATTAATTTTTCTCACAAATGAAGTCAAAAATCTATAATATATTCGAGTCTTATAGGTATTTTCAATATCTAAATCTAAATAATTGCATTATCTTCTAATTTTTTCCAGCAATGTATATATTTATTTATCGAAAAATTTGATGGCTATTAATTATTCCTGAAAACAGCTGCGAATCGCCTTGTGACATTTTGGCTCAGGACGGTCAGCTCTTGACCTTTGGTCGGCAGCGCACTTTATCTGATTGAAAACAGCAGCCACGCCTCGCTAACAGAAACAATAGGAAACTCGAAGGGGAATGGGGTATCTATTTTTTACTCATCAAAGGGAACTCGCTTGCCCCACAGGACTAATGTTTTGATCGTAGAACGATGACGTAAAAGACCGGGGTATTTTTGGAACTGCTTAATAGCGCTCGCATCGGCTTTTTATAGACTAAATTGCGCTCGGTTGATGAGTTAGTTGTTTTGAAGTCTATACTTGACAATGAAATTAGCTTATGAAATATCGTATTTGGCTTTAAAATAAGTGATTCATTTTTTATATGTATCAAAATAGAGCTTTATTTTTTAATTGTTTTTTTTATCGTATATGAAGAGAAAATGCTATAATTGTATCGTATAAAGAGAAAAAAAAATTTAACAGTCAAATTCTTTATATTTTTGGGGATTTTTGTCATTTTAGACCTTGAGTTTGGAAATAGATTTTTGGAATTATGTCTGTCTGTATTCTGGATTGTCTTTAATTCAAAAACACTTGGAGATAGAAAAACAAAATTTAGTACATAGTTTTTGTATCAAATTTGTTGGTATCTATCAAATTTTGAACGAAATCTGTTCCAAAGTCTGTCTAGCTGCTGTCCAAATAAAAATTGAGCCCAATGGCTTCATAAATTCAAAATTCTAAAGGTTAAAATTTAACAATCAAGTTTAGAATTTAAAAATAAACCTACTTCAAATTTGAAACAAATTCTTTTTAAATTTGTCTGTCTGTGCTTGTGTACTTAAGCATGCATGTAAACGCGATTATTCAAAACAACAGTTACTCAAATAAATGGAATTTGGCATCTGATTTTATAACTAAAATTGTAATTATGTACCAAATTTTGATTTCAATCTGTTGAAAAAAAGTGTCAAAATGCATACTTTTCGATTTTACATACTGTATTATGAAGTCCAAATTCTCACGCGAACGATTCTGAAAATAAAAATCTGACGATCATGTTCTTGCCAAAACTTTGGCATTATATAAAAGGAATAGTTGATTCATTGAATTTAGAGCTACCCAATTTGGCATATAATTGTTATTCCTTTTAATAGTAGATGTTCATTTAGAAAGAGACTTTTAAGATTTAATTAGATTTTTGATTAAAAATTAATTGAAATATTTGTTTTTTCTATCTGAATAACTTCGAAGTAAAGTATTTTTACAAATTCGTAATATTGCTTCCCTGTGCAGTAAGTTTTCTGGTAAAGAAAATAGTTTCACAGATAACTCTAATATATATTCAATGAACACTAGATCAATTATTTCCAACATTGGCGACAAAATTGAAGATTTCAGAAAAAACAGAAATCTAGATGAAATCTCTGTTGGAAATCAAGTTTTATCGATATTTTCGAGTCCTCTTGGATTTTTGGTTCGTTATTGATAAGATCTAGAGTTTATTTAAATTTAAAGTCAGCTTTCTCAGCATAACTTTTAAAATATTTTTCGTTTGGAACTTTTATCTTATTTTCATATAAGCTCATGAATTAATAAACTTGATTACGAAATGGCAGGTGGAAGTAGTATTTAAAAAAGTGCAGACGATAAAATAAATAATGTTTTTTACAAGATTCCATTATTTTCCTATAGTTTATTGATTCAGACATAAATGTTCCGATTTCTAATTTATTTATTCCTTTTTTCGTTAAGTGTAAGAGATTATTTTATATTTGTAAATGCATTAATAAAAGTGTAATTAATATATTTGCTCAAAACTGGAAAGATTATATGAATTAATACAAGACACATGCTTCATTTTAAATATTAAAAAAAATTTAAAAAAACATTAAAATGATTGAAAAGACGCATTTTCTTTTCTCATCAGTTTATGAAAGATACAAGGACTTTCTTTATCATCAAATTTATAAAATGTATTAAAAATATTATTTATAAATGTATAAAAAATATTTTCTAATTATTTTGATATTAAAAACGTATTAAAATATTTTAGCTAATACTGATAAAAGCATATTCAAATTAAAGGACGTTATGAAGTTACTATTAAAATCCTCCCAGCTATTTCATTTTATTTGATGCAACAGTTGTAAACATTTATTATTTTTTTTAATTAAAAAATAGAAAAAAATTCATCAAAAATTTAGTGATTGAACTGAAGTCTCAAAATTGGATGGAAGGGAAGATAAAAAAATTTTTATAATGAAACATTAATTAAAAGTTGGCGTTTCCTTTATAACAGTTGCATGTTAGAAATGTGACTCAAGTTTCAATTTCATTACAGTAAATCATGCGTTTAAAATTTTTTTATTACTAATTCTTCAATTTAAAAAAATGTTTTCTACTTTTTAGTATTTTAGGAAAAACTGTTTTAAACATTTAAAAAGAACTGCATTTAATATATTTTTTTACTTTTGGAAGTAACTAGTTTTCCCATATTGAAAAGAATAAAAATTAGTCACTTTCAAAGATTTGAAAGACCAAAAAAGTATCACTTTCGTATAAGTTTTATATTGCCGGTATTAAATTATCTAAAAATGGTAATAATCGCTTTTTATAACTTTAACTGATCTTTCCTCCGGTATATATATATCTTTCCGAATTTCCTACTTAAAAGTCATTGCTTTTCATACTCTGTCCTTTGTGATCTGACCATTGGTCACGATCTACTGATCATCCGGACGGCTTTGACGGTCAAGTTGACCACATCTGACTCGGATGAGCGCATCCAATGCCGTTAACATTGTTAATTATGAACGAATCTGGCAACGGTAGAGATATCTTTTGCTCTTTGAAGAGTGCGAAGGGAAGAATACAAAGTTAGTAGTTAATTAAGGAAATGAAATCGTGAAAATTATTTCAGGAAAACCCGATGATGGAACACTGCAGTCAGATGAACTGAAAGTTAATCTGCTTAATACAAACTGCCAAACAAAATATACCCAAGGTCTTTTTGGCAGTTCTAAGGCAGTTATTTTGACTGCTTTTCAATTTCAGTTAGAAAAACAATTATGTATATAATGACACAGCTTCTTAGAATTTGGTGACATTTTGTACAACATATAAATGCGTTTATTAATCATTGTAGTTGCGTCCTCCCCCTCTTTCATTTCTGGTATATATATGCGTTATACATGTATTGCCTAAAAGCAGTCATTTTGACTACTTGGAAAATTTTAAATAATCAAATGACTTTTATTATTGAATTGAGTAAATTTCGTACATGAAATCGGAGCCAATCTGATTATATGAAATCAGATCGGCTTCGATTTCGTATAACAGTTTATATATTTTTTGATTACCGTCACTTGTTCGTTACTTGTCATCAGAAAATGAGGACCCACAAACATCAAATACAACATATTCTAACAAACGAAAACTTTTGTCAAGTACTACCTTGCAACAAAAACAAAACAAATATTGTATGTAAAAAATGTCAAAAGTATGTTTGCGGAAGATGTGCGCATAAAAAGATTTCAACTTACATTTGCTTAAAATGTACAAATAATGAATAAATTATTTTTTGTTCCGAATGAAATAACTTTTTTTACTGTTAATACATTCTAATAACTTGCTATGTGACTGTAAATAGTATAAGAAATATTAAAAATTAATTTTAAACAAATTTCTTTACACATTAGTTATTCTTTCACAATGTAGTCATTTTGACTGCTTTGGGGCAATACAGGTATATGCTAAGTCTCCCTCTTTCTAGTGTTAAAGTCGTTAAAAAAAGTGTCATGTGACAGATCATGTAGATAGCTCGGAAATAGCTGAAAATAGTTGTGTATTTTCAGTCACAAGTGTATTGGTTAACTTCAATGAAATTAAACAAGCATCGTTTAAAGCACTGTTTTGAATGCAATAGCTATTACCCATACCTTAATATAAATTGGATCCAAATATAATATTTAAATATCGTATACAGAATGTTCAAAGATCTTTTTCATTCGAAATATCCTATTCAAGGTCACTTTTGAGCAGAAAAAATGGCTTACAGTAAGTGTAAAGTAAATGGCAACTCAAGTTGGCAGTACGCATAACAGTTTCATTACAATTGATGGCATCATGCCTATTCCTTTATCATAAGTTTGTGAATTGCTTTCAATGAAATTAAACAAGTGCAGCATTCAGAACTGAAGACAGTGTGCCAATTTTAAGTACGGCGGCAGTATGATTCTAGCCTCAAAACTATAAGTATGTGAAACTGCCTTCGATATTTACTTATGTTAAGCTAGTAAATAAAAATATTTTAATATACATATAAATGTATGTAATTTTAAGTGTAGTGATTTGTGTAAGAGATTATGTGTTAAATTCTTTTTAAATTGTTTGAACTCTTGTTTATTGTATAACTCTTAGAAAAGTGGTGCCCAGCGTGTGACTTACACATTTAGTCAGTATTTATATTTACAAACTTAAGTAAATGTTTCGGTTGACAGATTTCACATTCTTACAATCTTGTGGCTAGCCTCGTAATGCCACACTTTTGATTGGCAAGGATGTTTGCGCACTGACATTTGTTAAAAATGTTATACAAGCATCGTTTGTGAAATTCTACATACAATGTCTGTTAGTCACATTAAATTCTAAATTCGTTATTAATACATCAACTTCATTTACAGGATGTCTCAAAAGGTCGTATATAAACTTTAAGTAAACTTAAGAAGTAATTATATAAACTTTAAGTTGATCATGTGAGAACAGGATTTTTTTTTTTTTTTTTTTTTTTGGTTTGAGGTTTTTTGAAGACTCAAAATGCGTAGGCTACAAATTAGCGTTTCATCGTTTTTGAGACATCCATTTTTCGTTTTTAGAGCTATTAGAAAATAATGTTGAATGTTTTTGGTGATTTATCGCCAATTAAAGTTAGAGCTTGATTTCCAAATTATTCATTCTATGAATTCTTACGAATTAACTTATTTAATTTATTAACCAGTTTAAACTAGTTCGGAATAATCACGAGACTATCAGATTACGCATGCGTCGAAATTTAGAAAACTGATTTTTTCCCCCGTCTCTAAATCAGTCGAAAACTTTGTTTGCCAGTTAGAAAAATTGAAAATAAAAGTTATATATACATATATATA
>JAPMOQ010002889.1:15137-73697 GCA_026543055.1 Argiope trifasciata
ATAACTTGAAATTTGCGATCGTAGATTTCTTTCTTTCTTTTAGTGTCCTTTTTGTGATAAAATATGGGATTTTAAACACAATGGGAGCCGCTAATTTCCGTAAGCTAAGGATATAGCAGATACACAACTCAAAACAATGTATATTATAATTTTGGACACAAAATGCGAGTGAAAAATTTTTTCGTCACTAATTTATTATGTATGGATGTTATAAGGTATGAGTGTCCTCATTGCATTTATTGTTTTGGATAGTGATTGAAATTAAATTAAAATTTTATGAATTAAGGAAAAAATGTACGGAAAGGAAATGTATTTCATCAAGAAAGTTTTTTTTTTTTTAAATCTTAAGATAATTCGTATAGCATTTTTACATGATATATCAATTTCTTTATGAAAGTCATAACGATTACCGCAAATTTAACCCTCTGGGTCCCATCCAAAGGGATAAATGAATGGAAAATGTATTAAGTGCAGGAACCTAATGGTTTTCCATGATTACATTAATATGTGAGTATAATTTTTAACTATATTTTCGTAATAAAGTAGTAACAAAGAAACCCGATCATGGCTGCCATGAGTAAAGTTGCAATCTGCATGAACTGCTATGCAATGTATTATATGTAGAAATGTCATGAATAACGTTGGATATGTAATTGTTTCGAGTTTTCTTGCAATAAATATGTTTTAAAATATTACCACAACTAGAAATTTCTCTGTATTTTATCTATTACGAGGTCCGTCCCAAAATAACCCTCCTGTTGCTTTAAACGGGACGTTAATATAACTAAACTAAACTAAACTAAACTGTATTTTATCTCATCACCCCAACCACAAAGGTGTGTCCCATTTGAAAAGACCAGAGGGAAACATTTGACTCACCTCAAAAATTGCCCCTATAGTTAATTTATTTTTTAATTTAGCAGAATATAGTTATTTATAATTTATTTGATCCATTAGAGCCTTAAATTATCTTAATTTTGGAACAAAAAAAACTGGAATTGAAAGGATTAATATGCTGGTGCTAAAATTAGAACTATTTTTCGATCAGTATAATTGTGGCAATTTGCTAACATTTCTGATATACATACCAGGATTGCAAATTTTTAAAAAGTTTTTTAACGATTGGCACTGTTTTGATATATTTGGCGAGAAACCGTACATTAATCTTACCACGGTTTCTTATCTAGGAATGGTTAAGTCTATTTTTGAGCTTGATTGAACCTTTTATTTGATGCCTATTTATTGGTTTTTTTATATCTTCTTTACTCTGAGTGAATGTCCTGTTTGGTGATTTGGCTAACTATCTCCCAAACTTGTCTAATAATATTTTGCAGCTCCTTTAAAGTATCCGACTGCGTTCGGAGGAAAATTTTTGAAAAATTGAATTCTTTAAAAATTATTTTTCTTTGCACACAAGTTATAGAATATAAAGACGAATGAAATGAACCAAACTATAAGAAAAATCTTGAGATGAAAAGAAGTTATGGTTAAGAATACACATATAAATGCATTTTTTCCATCAATTTTGAATTTAATTTTTCTAAAAACACCTATAAATGAAAGAGAATTTCGCCAGCAATAAATATTTTGGTTCATTTCATTGCTCATATTGTTGAAAACACACGCTGGAATTTTTATGTCAATACCCCTATTAGTTTGTGAGATATCATGTTAACGTTGGAAAATTTTTATGAAAATGAGTGTTTTGACAAAAGTCAAAGACCAATTTTAGCTGAAAAATATATGACCCTGGATGATAGGTCAGGCCTTCCTTTTCCTATAAAAGATAAACCATTTTGGAGAGAGAAATTTCTGAACTACAGGAAATAATAATAAAAAAATATTGGGTTAAAGTGTAGCAAGGTGTGCCCCCGAGTTTCTTGCCAATATGGCAACCCAACGGAACTTTCTTACAGTAACCCTAATTCTGTTTTGTTTACTACTTTTTACAATAGTTGAGTTGTTCATGAACTACAACTGTTTTATAATAAATTTAATATTTAAAATACCGATTTCAGATGATTTAAACTTTGTTTATTGTTTTAATTTAAAATTTATTATACAAAGAAAATTTAGAATAAAATTACTATTTACTAAAATAACATTTATTTCATTTTTAGTGTTGATACTAACAAAAAAATACTTCGTTTTCCCATTTTTAATTATCACTATGCGAATTCGCAAATCGTCTGAAAACGTAATTCACGAAATCATCTGCGTTTTCGTATTAAAAGAAGTCTGCCATAGAATTATTCGCAATTCTTTTGGTGCTCCAACGTTTGGTTCCCTCGAAATATTATTATGTCTGCAATCGTACAGGAATGGATGTCTGGTAGTTGGGATGGTAGGCACTAATTCGAACCTGCTAAATGGATGAAGTGTGATTGGAATTTTTTTTTCTTATGACTTGATGAGACTTAGAAAGAATGCTTTGAGTGTTATGAAGTGTTGAGTGTTTATGAAAAGACTTAATAAAACAAGTAAGTACATTAAAAAATTTGTATAATATTCGTTCCTGTAACATCCTTTATTCTTACTTGTAATATTATTAGGCACTATTCCTTAATCCACACCGTCCATCTGTTCAATTTACTAGCGAAGCTACTGCATTCCCGCTCAGTAGGAAAGCGAAGCCTTAGGATGTTTTTTTAAAGTTAAAAAATACTGCCCGGTGCCTTCTACAGATGCCGAAGGCATCTGTAGAAGGCACCGGGCAGTATTAAGCAAATAACTATGATTAGTTTAACATTTTAAATAAAAAGACGGGAAATGGCAACCGTAACTTTTCCGCGGAGCAGTTTGTTTATTTTGTCCGCCATCTTTGTTGGCGACTTGGCATCCTTGGCGCAGCAAGGGGCACACTATTCTACACTTTTACCAAAATATTGTCAATATGGTCTATAACCAGTGTTTTTAACGTAGTCTGATACCTTAATTATATAAGTGAAGCGATTGATTCAATACAACTGTAAAAATGTTCAATGAATGAAATTCGTATGACATTTTGTTTATATTTTAATGCTTCCATTCGACAATTAGTAATAATCTTGCTCTCTGTACCACGTACGTTAGCGTTTTGTGTTTAT
Organism: Argiope trifasciata; assembly: GCA_026543055.1. Lineage (NCBI taxonomy): Eukaryota > Metazoa > Arthropoda > Arachnida > Araneae > Araneidae > Argiope > Argiope trifasciata. The sequence goes on from JAPMOQ010002889.1 coordinate 18,224, forward strand.
AGATAATTCATTTTTCTTTTTCTCACAGAATTTTGATTAGAAATAAGCCTGGCGAAATGTCGGATACTTAGCTAACTGAACATCGATAAGTTTAATAAGCCAGTTATAAAAAAAGGTTTAATTATCAGGAATATTAACCATCATTAACCATTAAACATCAAAACCCTTTCAATGTTCAAACCACACCCCTCCACCTGAAAACTATTTCAAAATACAAGGGCAGTCATATTGCCACGCATATCAAGAATATTTCGAATAAAGTTACAATCTTACTAGTCATCGTCATTTGACCTACTTTTGTAATGGTTTTGTTGCTTTAAATCGATGACAATACAAATTGGCCACTCGATTTCAACACATTATAAAAGCTATCGATTAAAAACGTTTCGTGATCATCGCAACTGTAATCGATTGGGAGATACCACGAAATGGCACGATTACCTGCGATCATTAAGGCAAGTATGCGCTGGAGGGAGACTTCCAATAATTTCAATGTAAATAATAAAAAAGACAGTTCCTCTGAATTTGACTAACAGGTAGCTGATGGGATATCTAGAATTTTACCATCAGCTCTGATTAAACGATAGTTTAAATATTCACCTTCGTTATTTACCACGAAACCTTCTTAGTAGATACATTTAGCATTTTTATGATTAATAGTTAATATGGTTAAGGATTATTTGTGATTAGAATGAACACAATTTCCAATGAATACTGTTTACACGTATATAGTATAGCTCTGTGTGTGTGTGTATTTAATCCAATGAAAAATTCTTCTTTACTTTTTCTTGTTTATTTTTACACACACACAAATATATATATATATATATATATATATATATATATATAATATAAAATATAAAATCTCTACAAAATTTTGGAAAAAATATGATATGTGACAATCTTGTTATTAGTGTTATTAGTATTGTTTTGATTTTATTCGTAGAATTGCTAATTCTTGTCATAGTTTTGACCATGCCCATTTTCTAACTAGTTATTTGGCGGTCTACCTATCTGTGTGAATGTGAACACTATCACTCAAATGCGTAGTAAACTAGATAAATGGTATTTATAGTTTTGATACAATTTACAGATATGTTTCAAAATTTGGACCAATTGGAGGTAAAAAATCAATGATGTATGATACAATGATTTTCATTATACTACGAAGCTAAGTCCAAACCATCTTCAATGTAAAAGAATACTTGAAAATTGAAGGCAGAAATAAAATCTTTTCTCCTTTCGGATTTTGCAGAACTCAAATTGGTTATTGAATTTAAATAGAATTACTCAGTCAGTGTTCTGGCACAGGGATAGCGCGTCTTCTCCGTGATCTTATCGTCCCGGTTCGGGCATAGTTGTCCCTCTTCTGTGTTCTATCTGGGGGGAGTGTGAATGTGCCCCCCCTGTAAAAACGGGTTGTGAAAGAAAATGTGACGAATGAAATAGATAAATAGCACTCTTGGCCCTAGTTGACTCTGAAAATATAAGAGACGCTCACTTGGCTTAAATCGTTGACTGATCTTTCAACAGACTTGTAACGTGTCATAAGTAACAGCAACGAATAGAATTTCTGCATCTGGTTTCCATAAACAATTATATTACTGTGGGTAAATTCGCTTTATATTTCTTTGACCTTGTGGTTCAATTTAATGCTGTTGTTCGTATAAAATCAGCCATTTGGCACTTTCCATGTTATGATATAAGCATAAGTAAAAATAATACTTTCCTGGTTGCCATAAAATACCTTTAACGAAAGTCGATTGGCATAAATAAATCATTACTATAATAGATGATCAGCTAATTACCAAAGGCACCTATTGAATAATAATCATTAATTTTTTTTCTCAATTATCTCTCATCGCATCGGATATCGAATTGCATGTCTGTGATAAATAAGAACTTAAGATACTGATTCAGAACTCAAGCATGAAAACGGTAACCACAGAGCAACAGTAACCAAAAGGCGATAACAACGCATCTGTTCAAAATCCATGTTCCAGAGCTTAATTATTAATAACATCAAGTGACCAATCCGGGCCCATTAACATACCTGAAAAACATACCATGCATAATAAACTTCATGCTCTTTTACAACTCATTAGAAACGGTCTCGGAGACTTTATATGGGTAGCCAGCCCTCCAAAGGATTATCGTACATTTCCCATGGAAGAAAAGAATCGATGGCAGAGTTAGGTTTCGGCCATTTTTGTTTTAGGTCATGATGTCGCGTGGGGCAATCGGGGTCGAATTCATTAATATCTGATCAATTCACTTTTACCCGGGTTCTTTTTATCAGAGCACTTTTATGTGGGCTTTTAGCGAGTTATTGAGTTAGTATTCGAGAACGATGTGTGTCAACGTGGAATACGGTCAATGCAAGAAAATTTAGGTCTAATTATATTCTTTATTGGTATTCGTGTTCTAAGTGATTGATTTGTGATGAACTGGATTTTCCGAACACACGAATAAGAATCGCAATGTTTACCAATATTATGATGCCATTTGCTGGCAGCAAACTATTGGCAATCTTTGAAGCTCTTTTTGAAAATTATGTCGCTTTTGATTGACTGAATTTGTTTTTTAAAATTTTCTTGCATGCGAACAGTTTTGTGACTGCATATCGGTTTGAAAAGAAATAAAAGAAGGTTGGTCCTCAGAAGAAATAAAAATGGTGCCAACTTTTACTTATTTGTTTTTGCAATCGCACATTCTCAAGTCACCCAAATAAAACATTCGAAGAGAACTAGGTTAGAAAACTTACTTTTTAATATTGATTATCTTTTTTAAGGAAATATGTTCTTGGTTTCTTAATATTTTTCAAGTAATTTATAATTAAAGCTGATTTAATTCCGAAGATTACATATATTTTCAAAAGCGATTTCTCATATTATTATCAGAGAATTCAGTGTAAAATTGCCTCAATAGTAGGATTTGATACTAATTACAGTCGTTTTTGACATTCGTGTTCCGAACGATTGATTCATGTTAATTCGTGTTCCGAGAATTTTTAACAAAGTTTTTAAAAATAATTTCTGCATTAAATTGAAGCTCATGTGATTGACAATAGATATAGAAGACGTCTATCTCCCTTTTCGAAAATAATTTTTAAATTATTAAGTTAGAATTCTAATAAGATGTCTATCAGCGTGAAATCCGATCACCATAAAAGAATCTGAGTCTAACCACAATCGCTTTTGATATTCGTTTTCAGAATGATTGATTCGTGTAAACTCGTGCTGAAACAATTCTAGACAGTATTTTTTTAGAATACATACAATCAATTAATATCGTGTGATAGATATCAGAAGCAGAAGACTCCTATCTCCAGAGACTACAGACAGTTTCAAAAGAAGTTTGCAAATTATTAAGTTAGAATTCAAATAAAATGTGCATCAATGTGAAATCCAATCAGCATAAGAGAAATTAGGCTTAACCACAATCATTTATGATATTCGAGTTCTGAATGATTGATTTGTGTGAGCTTGCATTACATCAGTTTTTGACACAGCTTTGTTTTCAAATAATAAAATCAATTCAAACTCACGTGATCGGCAACTACTGTGCCATGCCAATAAAATCCATTATGTACGTGAGTGTGTGTTTTTGTGACGTTATTCATAATAGATTTCTAATTCATAATTCCCTAATAATATAATTCTTAATATTAAGAAAATATTATGTTCCACAAATCCTCCTAAGCAACTGGGCCATATTTAACCAAATTTTTATAATTGTTATTTAAGATTTCTTAAAGTACCGAAATAAGTTAATTTATGAAACCGATTTAAAAATTTATTAGAATGTTTCCTTTTCTCCATTATCATTTTAGAATAAATTATCCCACAAGAAATAATTTTACGCCATCTTAAAATTGAAATCTTTTTCTTTCCAAAGATATCGATTTCCTTTCCCAACAATTTTTCTTTAATTTTTTTAAATAGTAAAATTTATAAATAGGGGAATAGGTGCAAACGATTTTAAAAAGAGGAAACTGATAGATAATCTATTGTTATGCATCAATGGACAATTGAAAAAATCTATAATTTTTTAAAATTTCTTTTGTTTTAATTTCCTTTATTGGGTTTATTTTAATTTAAAAATATTTAGGAATGAATCCGAAAGATCGATTAATTAATGATGTTTAATTTTAAATACATCAAACACTTAAGAAGATAAATAGAATCGTTAGAAATAATCGGCCTAAATTATGTTAAGCTTAGCCCCGTTAGCGTGGAGAAAAATTGAAGCCTTACTCATTTGGCACTAAGGTAATGAAAAGATCTTTTTGGCGAGAAAGTTAGTTTTTAATTAATAATTAAAATTCCAATTAAAAATTCAAAAAAGGGATCTAAAGGACATTTTCTGGATTTCCAAGCTCTGCTGTGCCAAATTTGGTACCTGTATGTCGAACTATCTGACTTGTAGAGCCCCAACACACACTCACGTACACACACGTTGAATTTCATTCTAAGTATAGATATAGATTAATAAATTTGTGCTACTATACTGGCAACTAAATTTTTATACAAATATTAAAGTCACACAAATGAATAATTTATGCCTTTACATCAATTATCTTTGTGGTTCTGGAAATAATGTGATTTCAAACTAGCAGTAGCACATAGGTTTCTTTAGTTCTGGAAGCAATGCGATTTTAAGGTAGGTGACTACGTTAAAATATCGATTTAAAAAAATTATACTTATGTTTTATTTCATATTTTTAATACCAGCGGGTGACCGAGCTCCGCTCGGAGAAAACAGGTATCGAAGCTAACTCGAAGATTTAAATTTTCAATTGTGATTTATCAAAACAATACATGCCATAAGAAAATTTGTGAAACCATTGGTGAAAAAATAACCGGTTAAAGTGCACCATTGTAAACTATTGAGTTTGGAAAGGGAACTATTCTATACAAAGGTAAAGTAAAGGTAAAGATTGAAGTGTGTTGAAGTTCAATATTTTTGACAAATTTATTTAGAAAAACCAAACATATATACATACATAAGAAACATATTACAAACCTATAACAGCATAAACATAAAACTTTATTAGTTCGCCATATTGGCTATAGATTGCAGCACGTTACCGCTTGAAACCTATTAGCCATTATGGCGAACTAATAAAGTTTGAAAATATCCTATCTGTAGCTCCGAACTGCTCAACCGTAGCGCTTCAAAACCGGCGCCAATCGATTCCTCGTGGCCAAAACCCCCAGACCCCCAAGTTTACCGGAGTTTATTAATTCTGGGGCGATTTTCGACTTGACAACCATTCCTCGTATTATAGAATTAGATATGAATGGATTTCTTTATAAAAAGTTAGAATTTAGCTTTGACTTCTATTTTTTGGGAGGTACATTGATTTTAATATTTGCATTTATATACATTTTATATGCCTTACATCCTTTGATGCTATTTTCCCTAATTCGAATGTTTGATAGAATTTTTTTTTACGTAAAACTTTTTAAATTAAAAGCTAATGTATATTTTTGTAATTCAAATTTGAAATAATAATTTCTCAATATAGTCTGCAGTTCCACAACTAGAGAATAATTAATTTGTTCATTTAGAAGTATTTTATAGCTTCTTTATTGCTTCACAATGTAAAAAAAAAATCCTATTATTTATCGTTTGAACCCCGGTATTTGAATAATGAATAGAAATGCACTTTGCTTTTTAGTTCAGGAGCCGTATAAAATATTTCGTAAGCTATCGCCAAAGTTTTAAATAAATCATATGATAAACCTTTAAACTATAAGATTTTTACTTTTCGCCTCTTTTCAGCCCCCAAAAAAGCCCTTTTTCCAATTTTTTAAAAATTCCAGTTAACTGGGATATTTTAGTTTTATAAATGTTTTTTAAGCCATCTTATGGAAATATTTAAAAATATGAGGGTTTTTTATACCTGAAACTAGCCTAGCACATAATTGTCGTTCTAGAAATAATGCAATTTTAAATTAACCGCAGAGGATTCAGTTTAATTCATCATATATTAAAATTTTGAAGTTTCATAAATGTTAAAATTGCAGCTAATTGTATTAGAATTAAAGTTTTAAAGCAGATTATTGCGTAAAATGTCATTGTTGCGGTATTCCAGAAAACAATGTGTAGCAACTTCGAATTCGGTTACTGCATGATCTAATCACTATCGTTCAGGCTTTCGTGTTCGAATGATTGATTAACGGTGAATCGAATCATTCCAGAACGAGGGCATCTGTTTTTTGCCTTTGTTTTTACTACATCTGTCTGACAACAAAAGGAATTGATAAATATTTGGCAAAGTGTTTCAGGTCGCAGTCAATTGATAAATACAACTGCATCTATCTGAACATTGTCTTTAGTTTTTGTTATGGCTGGATACTGCAAACAACACATTATAATACTTGGCAAAAAATGAGACTAATTGCGAATTAAATCCATCGAAGGATAGACAGCCTTTTTACTTTCTTACATACGTAGTCTAGAGATGGTAATCGTCAAAAAATTTGACAATCGCTATAGATTTTGAAGAAAAACCTCGTTTCAAACCTCTCTGAGTTCGAAAAACACATTATTAACACTTGAAAAGCACATGGTTTATTTTTTGCTTACAGATATTAAAATTTAATAAATAGATGCGCTTATCGTAGATATTTATCCGTTTAAAATCAGTAAATACGTCATATCTAAATATGTAATTTCAATTACGTGTGATCAGTGATACTTATAAAAAAAATCTCAATTTTTCGTGTTTAAAATCAAAACCCTCATCAATCGTTGTCAACCTTTTAAAAAAATCAAAGAAGGGAAAGGGGGGGAGTAAGGATTGGCTCAATGCTTTCCGGTGACATACCTATTGCAAAAAATCTTCTGCCAGGGAGCCTGTTGCACTATTCAACTCACGCAACCGCTAATTTCCGTTTCCATGATACCACTCTACAAACAAAAAATATTGACTTTGCTAGTTATCTCTGAACGAATCTGGTTATGAAATCAAAGAATCGATTAAAATTTGTTTTTTCTTTGCCTTACATTGTAAGCGATTTTGTCCTACTTTTCTTTTTAGTCGAATCATGTTTTGTTCCGTAGAGAGGTTTGAAGTCGCGATGTGAAAGGTAAATAACTAAGGAAATAGCATCAAGGTTATCTGTGTTGAAGTTTAACAAAAAGGGTTGATTTTTTTAATATATTTTAAAGCCTCCTTTATTGTAAAAAATAGATTTATTTTATTGTACATGACAAGTCTTAATTCTTAATGGGAGAGGTGAAATTTTAGAACTTAACTGGATTTAGTTTAGATAAATTAAAGTCCCGTTGTAAAGCAACACTAGGGCTATTTTAGGACGAAACTCGTTATTTTGAACCACGGTCAGATGACGAGGACAACACCTGAACTGGCACTCTCCTCTCCATACCCCATCAGCTGGCAGACGTTTGGCCTGGCAGATTCAACGTGCATATCCGAAATCTATCATGGATTTAGATACTTTCCATTTATCTGTAATAGCTTTGCCTTGCCGAATTTTTTGTTCACATAACACTGATCTCCGTTTTATATTACCATCGATAGAGTTATTTCTTATAATAAAGCACTTATATAATTTATTGTGGGCTCATTTGAAGATGTATGGTATGGGCAAGTTTTTGATAAGTTTAGCTTCTACGGTGTTTCTGGAGTTCAGAATTAAATATTATGGCGGTGCTTTGATTCCGAATTTCGCTACATTTCGGTTCTTATTACTCAGCGAGCATAATTCTGCAATTATGTTAATTTTATGGTTACTTACGTCCATCAAGTTAATTGTGTACTTCGGCTAAAGTATCGAAATTATTCTTTCACTTTTTTAATTCACCACATCATTCAGATCTTCGTGCATATACATGCTGTTGAGGAGTAAATTGCAGAATAGAAGTCCATTGACAGAATTTGTTCAAACTTTTTACAGTATCCTACAATTTTATTGATATTAACAGCTTTCGTTGATTAAATCAATCGTGTGTTTCATTTAACATGTGCAAACGGATAGGTTCCCATGAGTGGATCTTTTCTGAAATTTGACAGAAACCTGCAATTTTGGTGTCAAGACCACCTTCAAAATTCCATCCATCTAGCTAATTACAGTTTTGGATTTTTTCGCTCATAAATAAGTGCAACAGAAAAAATATCTTTTAAGATTTAAGAAGGTCTAATATTTATAGATTCTTCAAAGTCTGGAGGTCGAATTTTTTTGTCGATCATAATATACTCCAATAGATCTATATGCAAAAAAGTAAAAAAAAAGGTGCCAACATAGTTCTACCACATTAACGTAATGAAAAATGATTACTCTAATACGTTAAAATTGGATCTATAATTTATTTTCATTCAAAAACTTTTCAGTGTATCTTTTCTTTTCTTTTTTTTAATTCTCTGTCTCTAGAGATTTCCGTTTAAACACATCCTGGCGAGGAGCAAGTGCTACAGATTTAATAGCGTCTTAAATGGCAAGGTGCCATGCGACTTAGAGTTTTCACAATGAATTGCTTTTGAATAAAATAGGTTATTTCCGGCACAGTAGTTTGGAGATGATGAATAATATTTGGATTCTGTGTTTTAATGGCAGTCGCAACTGCGAATTATAAAATAATCTGTAGGAAAGCTGCCATTATTATTTACCTTGATTTTTAATACAAATAAAGTACATCTATAATTTTCTTTAAAGAACAACTTTATAATTTTCTAAGTATGTCTCAATTATAGATGACCAGAAAATTATTAAAATAGAATCTTTTATCCCATTTATGGAAAAAAATCTATTTATACAAAGATAAATATTTCTGTTTATACCTTTTATGCAAATCTACAATTTTTATCCTTTCTTGAGGAAATTTGGTTACATTTTTTGTATTAATATTTATAGTAATTCAAATTGTAAAATAAAAATAACAAAAAAAAATATTTACAACAGTAATATTGACTTTTATCAATAATTTTGGTGTCTTTCAGAATTCTTATGGGTTTTTTTTGTATCGTTATTCATAATGCGTTTAATATTCTTTCAGAATTCTTACGTATTTGTATATTCTTATTGAAAAATATGCTAGCAATATTTTTTGAAATTAAGGCTACTATCAACTATTCACAGTTTAAAAGTTTTAATTTAAATGTGTTAATGGAATAAAACTTTGTCATGTTTTTCGGTTATAATTTATTTACAAGTATATCAGTTATAAAGATCAAAGTACAAATAATTCCCAAAAAATAATATCCTACCAAAATAACTTATAAGATCTTAAAATTAAAGAAGAATTATCTGTACAATGATATCAATTTCATTTCTGCATAATTTCGTTTTTTTAAATTTCATAATTTTAAAATATGATATGTTGTACAATCTGTAATGATGTTTCTATTGTTATGATGAATTTATGTTTCATCTAATTTCAATGCTTCAGCAAGCTATTCGATTTCACACATTTGCCAATCTTAAAATTAAAAAAAAATTATAAACTATTATATAAATATTATATAAATTATTATTAACTATTATATAAATATTATATAAATTATAAAAAAATTAATATATATATTCTTTACAAATCACTAAGCAGAAATCTTTATTAATTACTTGCAGAAGCTTATTTTGGTCTTCTGCTTCTGTTTTTAATTCGTAGTGTACACATTTTTTAAATTTGCACGCGCAATAATTAGCTGCCTGTCGATTCTTAAAATTCTTTTTCGTTATAGTCTTGGAAAAATAGCAGAGCAGAATTTTTAAGAAAGTACATTCCATAATAGTAGTTTTACAGCAACAAAAGCCAATTGATTAACAATCAACTTATTTAAGTTATAACTTTAAATGAACAATTCTTGTATATATAAAAATTTATTTTGTGTGTTTTGGAAACAGTTCGAACGATTTGTAGTAAATTTTATATTTACATAAAGTTTTGCTTTTTAAATTTATCTGCATAGGAGTCTTTCCTAAAGAAACGTTATTTTTCACAAAAAATATTCACATATTGCTATACATGGCCTGTATAAAAACATGAGAGATGGCGGAAGGATTGTTAAGGTATCGGAATTCTATGTATTTTTCTCACTTTCAATCCCGTGTGTAACGTTCCTCTTTCCCATTCCTGATAAGTGGCATTTCCATCCAGCTGTGTCACCACCTGTTAAAACCCTCAATCGTTAAATGCCTCCAGATTGCCAGCTGAGGAATCTTCTTCAGCCATGTGGCCTTCGCATCTGATCATTAGTAATGTCCAGCTGAAGAACCAGTCATGGGTTTTCATCACTTAAGAGAAACTTATTGCACCATCAAGGGAAAGGAGTGTCAAACCATCTGAATGCTCAATTTTTCCCATTATGAAAGGACTATCATTTAAACGTGCTCCAGAACGGTCAATTACGAGGATGCTTCATTAACGGATATTCCCGCGATCGACTGGTGACCTCTGAGAGGGGCATTTTGTTATGCAACTACTGGGCAAGTGCACCAATGTGAAATGAAAGGTGGAGACTAAACAGCGATAAAATACGGGTTTTTTTAAAGGAAAAACGAGAGAGACTTATTGGATTGTGGACCGCTGAGTTTTGCCACTATTTGAAGTTTGGTGGATTCCTAGAGCTATCCTGGAGTAGCCGTGTTAATTAACAGCCTGTTAGTTTCTGGTGGTGTTATTTCTCCAAATGGATTGAGAACTTATTTCACGATAAACCCTTGACCGTTGTGCTAATATCATCAACTTCTAAATAGTGTAAATATCAAATATTTTAACCTAGATGAAAGCAAATTATTCTTATGCACATATATGGATGTAAAAAAACGAATTGTCCGAAATATTACCCTTTTATTTGATAGGTCAGAATCAAGACGTAACAAGTGTTTGCAATTGACTTAGATTTTGATTATAACTTTAACCTTAATATAGGATTTTAATTACAATTTAAAACAAAACTGCAGAGCTAAACTTGGTTTCCTATGTTAAATTATTCGGAGAAATTACGGTTTCACTTGCACCCTCATTCTATTTCAGCGCTCAGCTGAAATATTTTCCACCTACACTTCATATAAATAGATCGTTTCCTATTGTACATCCACGAAACAATTTCATAAATTTATTATTTTACAACAAAAACCAAATCGCTATCCAAAACACCCTCGCTTCAAAAAAAATTGCCTCATTTTCTGAACCGACAACGCAATTGAATGTCATTTCGAGCATTCAAAAACGGTGTTTCTCCACCAAATCTCGCTAAAAGACATCCATAACCGAAGTTTATCTATAACGAATCTGTTGGGGGGAGGGGGATGACCAGAGGGATGGTTGACCGTGACATTGGACGGAGGCGTCAGTTAATCGATGGAATGTGTTTGTGGTTGCCATGACGCTGTACAAATAACACTAAAAGCAGTCGCTTGGCATTAAATGGTATTAAATACCGGTGAAAGGACCCTTTTTCTATAGTATGCTCAACAATAGTCTATGTTACTGAGAGCTGTATAGAAAAAAATAATATGGATAATTATCTTAGAGAATTTATGAAATAATTAAAATATTTTCTAAGAATACTAGAAATAACGTGTTAAGTTGAAAGAAAATACTAATTTGGATATACTTTAACACTATTAAAGCTGTTTTATTAATAAATAGGTTCAGAAATATAGCGGGTATTTATTTCAATTGGAATTTTTGTAATCTTTTTTATTTCAAGCGCATAATTGGTATTATTTACTAAAATTAATGGATAACAATGAACAATTTGTAATATTTTTAAGTTAGTGAGATATGGCTGGTGCAATTCTAGATTTGGGCGAATCTTCTTTTTCAAACCATTTCAAGTCTGAAAATTCTATTTTTACATTCATACTTTGATTTTTGTTATTGTGGTTTTATAAAAATGCTTTTAGCTAGAAGAACGACTTAGAGTTGTTAGACGAGTATGACAATTACAAAACAGAAATAATTAAAAGGACAAAATTAGATAAATGGACTTAACAACGAATTTGTGAATATCTAACAGATTTTGAAGAGATATATATTAATAAAAAGTTTATCTACTTGTCCGAATGCAAGTGCAATGCAATACTAATACTGAATGCAATACTATAACGACAACACCTGAAGTGTAGATATGCATCGAATTTTTAAACCAGATTTGATAGAATGCTGAAAGTCTGTTTAAATGCAAAAGATTTTTTTAAATGATTAATGTACAAAATATTTTTTAAAAATGAATAATATGCAAAAGATTTTTTTTAATGTTTAAAATCTTTTGCATATTTTTAATAACTCAAAATATATTTGGAAAATCATTTTTGAGTTAGTATGGAAAGAAAAAAGAAGATTTGACTTGAGATCTTATAGGTAAATGTATAATGCTGGGTCAAATTTTGTTTTTGTACAAAAGAAAAAAAAGGCATCACAACCAATGACGGTTTTTGTTAATATGAAGCACAGGCACTGAAATATTTTGAGACTCCACCACAGTAAACTTTATTGATGACAAAGAAGTATCAAGATAAACTTATTTCAGTTGTAACTTCATCTTAATATTTGCTTTGTTGCCATTATGCATTAAAAGGCAATTCCTAATGCATTTATAGCTATTATTTTTTTTATTTGCACAGATATTAGGCCTTTTATCGACCCATTTTATATACTAATTCATTTTTATTGTTTCTAGACCAATGAATATTGTATTTTATTATTTACGCAAAAATTCAAAGAAACGGTTATTGAGTTCTTTAGCTACTTTCATTCTTCATAATTTCAAGGAAATAATTCCATTTTAATATAAAAATTATTTATTAAAATCCTGGTAAATGTGCTATAGCGTACGAATAAGAAAGAGGGGGTGATGATAAAGTATTCTGAGCTTATAAAGTTTAAGAAAAGGATTTGTTGACGCAGCGTTTTGATTCCGTAAGAATATTACTTAACACTCTACTTTTTCATTAACCCTTTCATCGAGGAATGAACACTTGTTATTTAAAGAAAAAGTAACAAAGGAAAATTCTGAGAATCACACCATAGGGAATACTTGAGCAATTAAATTTACCATCGGTTTAACACTATGATGCACATCCAAGTAGATTTTGAGACCCCTACAAGCCCAGGAGGCGACAGCTTCCACCGCCTGAGCGGAAGTCCGGCACTGATCAAAATGTACTTTTTTTTTAACTAAAATATGAAGCACAAAACGTTAATGAGCGGGGCTCTAGTAGTAAAAATCTGAGTTATTCTGGTATTCACAGTGTTATCAAAAAATCACAATTTCTACGTGGTGTAGAAGAGATGATAAATCTTTTATTAGGCAATCTATACATAAAAAAATGTCAATGTGCGTGGTTCAAATAATAATAAGTAATTTCTTATTACTTATTATTATCAGTACTAGTAATTTCTTATTACTTATTGCTGAAAAGGCAACAGTTAACTGTAAACAAATCACTATATGAATGTTTCACACTGTTTCACTGAATTTTTTTTACAGATGCATTTATTTTAATGCTTTGCTAATAATTTTATCTACAAAATATTAGAAATGCTTTAAAGATGACTAGCATTCAAATAAGTCAGAGGAAACAAGGTGTAAAAACAATTCAAGGAATAGGCGACAAACAAAATGTTTATCAAAGGCTAGATGTAACCGTCACAAGATGAGTATTTACTATGGCTTAATTATTCCATATTAATCGTTTAAAAAGTCAATAATCTTGGTTAATTAACTGGTTATCAATGGAGGCTGGTAGTTGGAAAAGTTTCGAGAACAAATTCATTAATTACAATCACAGACAGATCACGATATCAAAACTTCTGCCTTTTTAAAACTTTCTCTTATACGTAATATAGAGAGATTATAGTACTCTTCAAAAATTCGAATTCGAGATTTTGATGAATTTTCACGATCCCTTAATTCTCCTGAAATCCCTCTGACTCTAAAAAATACATTTTTTTACAAAAATGTAAAAATTAATTTTCCAAAAACGTAAAAATGAATGCCCGTCTGTGACAAATATAATTCAAAGTCGCTTTGAGTAGATGGTTGAAATTAGATAAACGTTCTTTACAAAATATTCAAATTTCGGATGAATTTTGGGTAAAATCTGTTCCGAAGTAAATTGTCTGGATGGTTGTTCGATTAAAAGCTTACGCGATAAATACAAAGCGAATATAGCTGGATTAATAAAATTTGGTACTTACTTTCAGCATCTATAGTGTAGACTCTTGTAAAAATTTGAGGCAAATCCGACTATTTTTAATTGTCTGTTGATCTGTTCTTTTAGAAACTTGTAAACGCGATAATTCTAAAATGCAATGACTTAAACACATCAAATATGATAAACAATTTGGTAGCTACAAGTGCAACTTAGTATTAATTTTTGTTTTCTTCGGTTGACAAAAATGTGTCTAAAATGCGAATTTGACTTTTGTGTACTAGTAACTGCATGGCTAATCACCAGGGATTAACTGCCAAAAAATTCGCCAATAATGATGCAATAGATTTAGTAAAATTGTTAAATTCATACAAAAAGCTAATATTTCATAACTATTTTTCCAGTGCTATGCAAGGTGTTCACTGGCATAATAAAATTATTAAAAAGTATGCGATATCACTCTCACTGGTGTTTTTTTTTTTTCTTTCTTTTTCAAACCTGAAAGTCTGAATTGTGGTTATACAGTTTTAGTCTTAAGATCAATTTTTTTTACTGCAGCAACATTTTCCCTTAGTAAATTTCGTATATGAATAAATAAAACAAAGGTTTTCATACAAAGCAAAGAGAATAACCATCTGCTAAAAAAAACGTCATGAAAGAAAATCATGAATCAAAAGCTGTTTTCGGAAGAAAAAATGTTTGAGTCATTTTTGTTTGTTGACTTTATTTAGTTGCTCTTTGGTGTGTTTTGATTTGAAAGCAGCTGTCAGATTCTTGGTAACCAAAAAATCGTCCATTATTCAAGCAAGGCCGATCATGAAACTGCTAATACACATGAAATATATAGCGCTGTCTTATTCTTTTCTTTTTTTTTTTCCGTTTCGCAAGTATCATTCTTTTGATAACTAGATGTCAATATTTAAGGTTCATTTTTCCCCGTCGCGTGCGAAGAAGTAAGTTCTACAGAACAGGCACTTTTATTGCCAGTATTTTAGAAAAAAAAATTCCTAGAAAAAAATGAATTCGATCTCAAAGGAACATACAAAATCTAAACAGTTCTTTTGAGGAGAAAGTAGTATTACTGTCACTGCTCATTTTCGATTCTAAAATCTGCTAGTAAATTTATAAAAATATTTTATTTATTTTACCCACGAATATTTTTAGAAAAATTGGAGCATTGCTTAAAAAATAATATTTTGATCTTAGATTAAATCTTGTTTAAAAATTCTTGCTCTTAGAATCATGAAATTCTAGGTAGATATTAAAGAGTTTCTGAAAGTCTTTGAAATACATTTACAAACTTCAAGGATAAGAATTTATGTGAGTAAATATATCATTTTTATCATTCATCAGTATACATGTGAGATGTGAGAGTGAGACCTCTTACAAAAAAGGGCTGTGCAAGCGAATGTATGTGTGTCATTTTCATTTGAGCTGGAAGTCAGGCTTCTGCTTTCGAATGTTCAGGTGTCTTTACCCTCAGAAGCTACTGCATCCCCTTTCTGTGTTAAATACGGACACGGCATCATAATCAGTACGCACATTTAATACAGATTTTATACAGGAAAATAATAATATTATGCTTTAATGATAATTTGATAATGCTACTTTATACAAACTCATGCGATGAACAATAGCACAAAATCATACTATCACTGATTTTTCATCATTGTGCATGTTAATATGTCTTAAAAAATCATATAAGGCACAATGGTTCTATCATATGAAAAATGATTTTCTTACTTTTATTCAATTCGCTTCTCACATGACCTAATATGCTTTAATGACAGAGATAATAAAATTCTAATTCGAAATTGATAGAACTGCACTAATATTTTGATTCATTCGAAATTTTGAATTAAGAGAAATTGGATCCAAAAACTGGATATTCAACAATTATTAAGATTAAAAAATAACGGTAAAAATTTATTTTTAGAATGTAATAATTATTACCAAAAGTAAGCAATATTTTTAAAAAATAGTTACAATTAAAAAAAATTATAATTTTTTTGAAAAAAATCATTTAATTTCTTAATAAACAATGTATAACATTTTCAATATAAGAATTGTAAAATAAACAATACAAGTAACTTCCAAAACTCTTTTTTAAAAGAAGGAAAAACTTTTCATGGTTTATTTAATTGGATTTCGGATACATGTGAGCAATGAACCTTCGATAAGTTAATGCTTTAAGAAATTGTTTCCTTCCAATTACTAGACGCAAATGGAGTTGAGAAAAAAATCAGTTTTTAATTTTAACATCAATTGAATCAAAATAAATTCGAATTATAAACAATATTTTATTATTATATTAAAAGAAAATACAATCCATGGTGAAAATTTTAAATTCATCACTAATTGGAAATAAAAATGATCGATGTTGTTCATTTCCAAGATATTTATAAATAAATATCAGCTTGTTTTGAAATTCCAATGTATTGCATTGCAGAAATGCATATTTCTTCCATAAAATAGCATCTAAGAGAATATAATGGAGATCTATTAAAATAAGTTAAAATGGTGAATGCAAATCATATGTTTTTTTTATCATTAAAAGCCTGAACATTACTTTTTCATTGCCCCTTCATGCATTTGAATGTTTGATATAAATATATTTCTTTCTCAAAAAGAATAATTTATAATGGCCAAACAATTCTTCTACTTCGTAATTTTTTTTAATTTATAATTAGAAAACTTTTATTAGTATTCAGTAGCTATATTTGTTTTAGTGCATTATCCATTAAAGCCCAAAGAAAATATGTATGATTTTTTAATTATTACATATATTTACTTACACTTTCCCATAATTTTACCAGAATTTAAGAAATCAAAGAAATTAGCTCAGAAATTAAACTGTATTCTTAAAAAATTGCATTCGTTCGTCTCATTTGCACTCAGAGTTTGAGATTTTCAACATGGAAAAAAATCGTTTGCGTGGTATAACAAATTCAGAAATTTTTTTCTGAAAAAGCTTAAGTTTACGAGTTAAAAATAAATAAATAAAAATAACAAAATAACAGAAAACATTTACTTCAAAGGTTGATTTTATGTTTTTAATGATATTTATAGATATCAATAGAGATCATTTGGGCACTTCTTTCATAGAAATCGAAAGCACTTTTTAATGCAATTATCCATGTATTTTTAATTTTTAACTGTCATTAGACTTTATGAACTTATATTGGTAATGGTGGATAGAGATAGTATTGAAGGTAGCGAACAAAACCTAAAAATGTATAAATAAATAAATAAAATAATCAATCAGTGCATAATTTACTAATTTAAAAATCTTAAATATTAAAAAGTAATAAAGTATGTAAAAGTATTAAAGTAATCCCATATTATATGTTTTTAGACTTTTTTTTTTACTTCCAGTTAATTTATCCATTTCGGAATGGTGACTTTGCTAGATCTAAAGGAAAAGTTTGAAGAATTTTTTTCATGTGCTATCTTATAACTAGCTGATCCTGAACTTAGCACTTAACACTACACCACACCTTCGTTTCTAGAGCTCATGTGTCTCCTTTTCCGTTTTGATATAAATGTAGGTAGACTTTATTTTTTTTAAAAAAATTACCCAGCAATCAATTTGCAATAACAAACAACTGGCAATAATAACAAGAAATGATAAAAACTAGAATGAAAAATATCTGGAGTACAATAAGACTGGATGAATTAACATGATAATGTAAATCATGTGTGAAAATATAAAGCAGTTATAAGAATTAGGTACTTCAGGAGGGTTAAGGCTTTTAATAGGAATAAAAACCAGGAGTATTGAATTATGCCCTAAAAATAGATAAGTTAGTCTAATTGGATAAGTTCACCATGATCAATTAGGAATCTAACTATATTTATGATTCTTGTTGGGGAGACAAATTATTAAGGACTCTTTTGTACCAAAGACTTTCTCGCAAAAATGAAGGTTTTCAGAGATGCCATGAAAGAGACATCTGCGCTGTGGTATCTGCTTTTCGAAATTTATATATGTATACTAGACTTGATCTAATTGTGCTGGTAGTCTTTGATGGCCAAATGACCACAGGTGACATCTGACTTACTTTGAATGTGTATAAGTTAGTAAGCTAAAAGGATTATATACTTCACTAATTGGGATGGTAACTGTTACTGGACTTCCATATTTCAGATTGATTTTGATTCACTCTGATTATATTCTCTCTGATTGAAATCATAAAAAGTAATAGATAAAAAAAAATTTAATTCAATTCCTACTTAAGCCAACAAAGAAAAATTTTATTTTAGTTATTTTTCATAAAATAATTATTAAAAAAAATAATTAAGTATCAAAAAATTATGGATTTTCGCAAGAACTGAACTTTCATTTTTCACCTTTACGTGAAAAATATTAACGTCCTTGCATTTTACCGATTGAGCTACTTTGATTCCAATTTTTATTACAAACTTCTAAAACTCTATTTAAAGTATTAAAAATAAATTTAATTATATAAATATTTCAAAAATAACTGTATTAACAGCAAATGTCATCTACTGCAAGTTTAAAAAAATGTATTTAAACTCGAGTGGATGAATAAAAAGTATTTTACTGACGATTAAAATTTTGAATAAAATATATTAATGAATATATATAGGGAGAGTATGAGTTAATATTAAGAATTGAAAAACAGAACGTTTCTTGAAACTTGTTTTTGTTTTTTGTGGGAAAGTTAACCCTCTTCTCGCTTATTGAACGACACCTTTGCTGTCTAACAGATCTGTCTTTGATTGTAAAATATTAATAAAAATGATTTTTTTTGCCGTGATTTTAGATTAAGAAAATGTTTTATTGCTTATTCATTTATTGGCCTTATTTTGAAAAATCGATCGCTGCCATCGATAAAAAAGAAATTAATCTCTTTTTTGCTTATTTGTTTTATAATTAAAGATATCCAGTCTTATTTTTGAAGCAAGAATATTTACCAATACGTAAAAAAGAAAGAAAAATTAGAGAAATCTTATTCAGAGTCAAGATTTTCCATACTGAACAAGTGAAAAACACAGCACTTTGATAGAAATAGGGACATAAACAATTTTTAAATCCAGAAAAAACTGTCAAAAATGAGGACTGCCTTGATTAGTCCAAAATGCCTGGTCACTTTAATTTAAATTATATACCAACACTTTTTATTTTTGAAACATTGTTCACAAACGCTAAATGGATATTTTAGCATTTATTATATGGACAAAAGCTCATGCTGTACTACAATAACTTTTCATTCAATCCCAAAAAATGTGAAACAAAATTGAAAAAAATCTAATCAGTCATCCGACAAAGTGCATGCAGTGAAGAACTAGATCAAGCTATAATGGATTAGAAGCCACGTGCTTTGTCATATACTGCCTCGCTAAAAGCTTCACTGACATACATTCAGTTCTTAAACGTTATTACCGTCCTTTATAACGCTTTTTAACGTTATTAACGTGCATGATTTCATGTTGTTCTTTATCAATATTTAGCCCCCATGTAAAAAACAACAAGGATAGAATAAATACCTATGATTTTTTGTAACCCTCGCGTGTGCTTTTTAGGGGGTTTCCGATATTTTTGCGTCCTAGTTTTTTGTTTTCTTAACATACGTGCATAAGACATTTTAAATAACTTTTTATTTGCTTATCGAGTGGAATTTAGGCTAATTGGAAGCTAAAATATTCAAAATAAAAATTCGATTAATCACTTTAATATTATTTATTCGATTAATAAAAATTAGATTAAATAATAATAGAGCTTAAATATATTTTTGTTGTTATAGTTTTTTCAATACATTTCCTACACGCCTACACATAGTATAAAATGAAGTCTATTGAAAGCGTTTGTATGTTTGAATGATAAAAACTCGAGAAATACTTAACTTTTATTGGAGTTATTAAAGATACCATTTATTGGTATTTATAATAACTCCAATAAAAATTAAGTATAGATAGATATACCATTTATATATTATAGATATTTATACCCTTTTGTAGGGTATTCACTGGGAAATGTTTTAGTATTGGGTTGTTCGGAAAGTCATTTCGTTGTTTTTTTTTGTCAAAATGAAAAGAAATTTTCGTTTAATGAATAAATTATTTATTAAATTATAAAATTGCCATTCTGGTCTAATACCTTTTGCCATATTTTTGGTAGTAACATGATTACACGCTCATAAAAGTTTTGGTCTTTGCTGTAAAAAAAACTGATCGAGGTGGTTTTTGGCCTCCTCATTTGAAGGAAAAATTTTGCAAATCAGTTCTGGTACTGATGTACTGTTAACACATCTTCTCCACACATATTGGCTAATTTATTTCTGGCTTGACAGCATTTTTACCTTTTATATAGCAAAAAAGAAAAAAATGACGAAAATGCTGTTTATTGCTCTCCATATTTAAAAGGGCACCATCCAAAAACTACTGCGAAGAATCAGCTGCACTTTTTCACACTCAAGCCTTGCTATATCAGCTCTTAAAACATAAAATGATTTTGCGGTTTAAGTATGAAATTGGGTGCGAAAAATACAATTAAATCCTCTGTCGGGAAAAAACGAAATTACTTTCCGAACAACCTAATATATTCAAGTCATATCAAAATAAAAATATGTTTTATAGTTACGATTTTAATTATTTTCTCACTACGATTCACGCATGCGTAAAAGAGCAACATCTGTGCTTTGCACTCATCCGCGCATGAACAGAAACCTCAAATTAAGTGGGCGCAAATAGAAAGAACTATGGTAGGGATACATTTCTTTGTTTGCGTCTGATTTTAAACAGTGATTCAAAACTTATTGGTGAGAGAATAATATTTTCAGTAAACAGAACGATTGGTGATTTGGATGGAAGAAAGGCGGTTTCAAGCAAAGGCTATGCTTTTTCCTGTTCGTAAATACTTCGCATTAAAAAAGTATTGTAAATTAAGCTTAAACTTTATAAAGTTAGCTTTTGAAAAATATTTCTTTGCAGTTTTACCAACTTACATACATGCATTAGAATCACTCATCACTTTAATGGCAAAAGTCATTTGTTCACTTCTTTGGCCAAGTCAAACAATTCAATGAAATTAGTGTCTTCAATCATTACAAAAAAAAACAAATCGATTTGCGCCATCTCCACGTAGAAGTCAATTTATCATGTTTTTGTCTTATTTTTACGAAATAAAATAATTATCAATCATAATAAAAATATAATAAACAGATTTTAGTTATCACTATCTCCGATTCCAGACTGAACAGCATTATTATACAGAAATATATACTTTATAAAGCCTGTTCTGAGACAAGGTATAAAAACTATTTCACAGTTTTTGTACCACTTAACCGAAATAATAAGATAGTGGAGAGTCGATTACATTTACAACTACAAAGAGTGTTCAAATGAAACGGTACGAAACGACACAGTAGGTATAAATGAAGATTTTATTCAAAGCATACACCATAGGCCTGAGTACAGTGATCCTTTTAATTAACGAGCCGAAGAATTCCTATTAATTCCTGTAGCCGTGACGAGACCAAATCCTTCCCAGCGTCCTTGAGTTCGCCGTCCGAGTTAAAGCTCTCCCTTTTCAGATGTTTTTTCAGGGGACCAAACACATGAAAACCTCAGAGCTACATGCCCAGACTGTAGGCTGGGTAATCAAGCTGCTCCTGCTTTAACCCTTTGCACTCGAGGGCTCCGGAGCGGAGCCATTTAAAATTGGTCTTCGAACTCGAGGGCTACGATATGGAGACAATGCAAATAATTTTCAGTTTTTAAAGCTGACGGTGTGTTTATTTAAAAACTGAAAATTATTTGCATTGTCTCCGTAGCGGAGCCCTTGAGTTCGAAGACCAATTTTAAATGGTTCCGCTCCGGAGCCCTCGAGTGCAAAGGGTTAACTTGATTACTTCGGCATGTGTGGTCCTTTAGATATAAAAACTGCTTTCTCATGGAGCAGATCCACTTCTCAGTGAGAAGCCCCGGTCTTTTGTTCTTGATGGATTTGCATAATCTTCGAAATGTCTCACAGTACAAATTGGAGTTAATGGTTCTTCTGTACTCAAGGAATTCAATAAGTGGTATCAATTGGATGACGCTCTTTATAAGAGCATCTGCTCTCTCCTGCGCATGCACCGATCTGCACCAGAGATTCAAATCGCATCCTTAAATATCTCGCAACGTTCTCCCAAAGCGCAAAACCATATGTCTGACGCAGTATGGCCAGATATGGCTCTTGCGCCACTAAACCACACAATCCAATCCAATCCCATAGCGGCAAATATGTTAAAGGTCATATTGTTACGATGTTTCCTGCCTTTTCATTTGAACACCCGTTATATGCATCATTAGCCCTCGATTTCTTAGATGATTACATTAAACTTTTAAGATCCAATTAAAAACTTATGGATATTTTAACACATTACATGCGGGAACGGGTGATTACCCATTTGGCGTGCCAATCGTTATCTACGGGAACGAGTAATCTCCATTTTGCGCAGAGTGTGTATTATCGGCGGGAAAGGGAGGTCACCACTATTTTTTCTTGGTATTGCACATATAGTTGTAATTTGATCCCCCACTTGGCGCGTATTACCGCATTCGCCAAGCCTGCATATAATGTGTTAATAGCAGCAATATATTTCTTAATTAAACTACAGTTCATTTTAAAAAAATGCTTTTCAAAATTTTTAATTAAGTTAATCAAATGTATGCATCAGGACTAAATGGTAATACAGTCGCCATGTTATTGCAATTTAAAGATGCCATGTTATTGCAATTTAAAACAGTTCCCAATTTGCACACATAAAAAGTTGTCCCGTTTTATGCATATTACACCCCTAAAATGCGTTTATCTGTTACAACTAGGATTACGATATCTTAATTGATTCTGAAATTTTTGGTTATCAGAGAAATGCCTACCTTTTAGTTAGTAGTGCCATCTTTCAAAGTACAATTTAAACGGTCTGCTGCACATATATTGCGGATCTGGATATTAGTAAATAATATGAAATATGCATTTTGCAAAGGTGTCCAGTTGGGTGTCGAATGTCTTTAAAATCTAACATTTTTGGTAAGATGGCACATTCTGTATTAAATATTTATTTTTAATTCATTTCATACTCGAAAAAATACTTGAGATGTAACAACACGACTTTTGAACTTCAACGCCACTTTATTGCTCAGAGTCAAAATCCTTAATACAATGCTCTAAATGGCTTTGAAAGAAGTATTAACAATAAGATACCACTCCAACCACATGATTTCTGGATTTGGAAGCACAGTATGGCCAAGAATGAATGAAATGTGCGCCAATAAACCCAACAACAGGATTTGGAAGCTTTGCAGTTCGTTTTCAGCATCAATTTTTTTTGACTCGACGAGCTTAATATATTGGAGTGACCATTGCATGCAATGAAGAGTCTGATTCATGCATAAAATTATTCTATTTTTAATTTTAAAACAACAATTAAATAAAGGTATTAAAAATTTTTAGGTGTAAAAATCACTTAAAAACAGTTAGACGTCTCAATGGTACTTATATTTTTTTAAGAATAAAAATAATAACTGCCCAAACATGATGTGACCTCTAATTATGATACTAATTTAATTCATAAGTAAATGGGATTAACAATAATACGCCACTCTAATCAATACATCTTCTGAACTTGGATGCTATTATAATTTTCAGCATCAAAAATCCTTTATCACGATACAATATATAAATTAGAGAGAAATATTAAAATATAACATTTCAATCAACACAACTCCTGTACTTGGACTATATTTCAATTTTCAGTACCAAAATCCATTATAATGGTATTCTAAACATATTAGAGAGAAGTACTAACAATGATACCATTCCAATCAATACTACTTCTGGATTTAGATGCTATACCAGATTTCGACATCAAAATCCTTTATCACGATATATTAAACAGATTAGTGAGAAATATTAAAATGAGATAACATTCCAATCGACATAACCTTTAGACTTAGATATCATGTCAATTTTCAGCATCAAAATCCTTTATCATGATATATTAAACAGATAATAAAGATGATAAAGAAATATTAACATTAAGATTCCCTTCCAATTAACAAAACTTCTGGACTTGAACTCCATTACAATTGTCAGAGTGAAACTCATATATCACAATAAGCTACAAATATTTGAGAGAATTATTGATGACTAGACGCCTTTGGCGACCAGCTGGTTCGCCAAGAGTAATGGGATCTAAGATTTTCAATTAAATACTTATGTGCCTTGCTCTCTTTATAATTTCTCTGCCAGATATACTTAAACTTCGAAAGTCACGTAACACTGATTTACTAAATTAATGATATAGATGTTGCAAACGATCATAGAAACCTTTGTCTTGTATTTCTTTTTTAGAAAACATAACATTTAATATTTATTTAATTTCATCCAATCACGTGGAGAATGTTACATTTTTTTTTTCGATTTAATTTGCTGTCATAGTTAATTTATTTTTTAATTTGAACTTCTGTCAGTATGATTTCAACAGTTTAATAAAAGCTATTTTTTTCCCTTTGCTCGTTCATTATTTATTTTAGAAAATGTCACATATTATATTTCTTTTATTTTATCCAGTCACGTGCTAAAAGTTGCATTTCTTTAGATTTAATTTGTAATGATAGTTGTTTTTTTTTTGTTTGAACTTCCGTCAATAGGATGGCAACATGCTGATAAAACCTAATTTTTCCCCCTTGACGTGCTCGTGCAGATTAAATTTTATTGTTTTGTCCGAAATATATTGTTGTAAAACATGGTTAAAATATTTCTTTAAAAATTCGTTAAAAATAGAAGTTTAAGTTATACATTAAAACACTGATACCATTTGAAAGCTAATTTTTTAATCTTTAAATTGATGTAAAAATCATGTTTGTGCGGTTATATTTTCGGAAGTTATAGCGGAAAATCATCGAAATTTCGCTTAAATTTTAATTAATTCTAATTCTAATGAAAAATTCGAAAAAAGAGCTCCGAGGTGCACATTCCCGACCTCCAAGGTATACATGTACCAAATTTGGTAGTTGTAGGTCCAACGGTCTGGTCTGTAGAGCGCCAACGCACACACACACACATTGAGCTTTATTATAAGTATAGATGATGTCGTGTCCGTGTTTCCACGGAAAAGGGGTGCAGTAGCTTCTGAGGGTAGAGACCCCTGAGCACTCAAAGGGCAGAAGTCTGACTTCTAGCTCAAATGAAGGTGACACACAAATTCGCTTTCACAACCCCTTTTTACGAGGGGGCACATTCATGCATCTCCCAGATCACAGTCCCTTACCGGGATTCGTACCCGGGACGCCCAGATCATGAGGAAGGCACGCTACCCCTAGGCCAGGACGCCAGAGAGAGAAATATTAACAATAAGATTCTATTCCAACACGATCTCTGGACTTGGATGTCATTATAGTTTTCCTTTAACATAACAGATTTGAGGAAACGAAGAATTAACCATATTAAGGGAACGAAGAAATTGAAATGTTTTCGTTATTGAGACAATATGTATGACAGTTCTGAACTCTTCTACCCATCATATTAACTTGTCTTCCATTACAGAAAATCTCTCACAGATTCCATTTAGTATCCTTCGCTCTCATGAATTAAGAAGATCTTCTCTGACATATCACGTGCACTTATCGCGTGACACACTCTTGATTCGGGCCTGGTCGGAAGTGTCTGCGATTTGGGCGTTTCCCTTGTTGGTGAGTCCTCTGTTCTTGCCCCTCTCTCCCTACCTAAAGACAGGATAAGAGATGAAATAAGAACCCTTAGTGGCGTGATAGGGGCAGTTAAGACTCGTGGTCTGAGTTCGTTGAACCTTGGTCATTTTTGTCGAACATACTTTCTATCTTTAGGTTTGTAGAGTGGCGGAACTATTAAAAGTGTTTAATTGGACCTTGGACATCGAAAAGATTTAATTTTTAGAGTAATTAGACTGATAAATTGATTGGATTACCTTGAAAGCACTATTTCACTGTCGACCACCGTCTAACTTATTAGATTGTGCAATGTTTCAAAGACTAAATTTTTCATTCCACTTTCGGAGAATGTGTAATGGTGATTCATTTCGTGAAAGATCTTGTATATGTATCGATTTTTAACTTTTTATTGGTTTTATATGTTTCCAAATGAAGTAGAATCATATAATGTTTAAGAATATTAGAGTCTTCTTGGAAGAAAATATGTATGGTTCATTTGAAAACAGATTTTGTGACATTGCTTCATTTTTAGGACTTGTCGATGTTTAAAGTTATTTTCATTTAAAGGTCAAATTTAACAAGACACGTTTCGCGACTAATTTATTCTTCCAAAATATTGACTTTTTTAGGCTGTTAAATTGTTAAAGTATCTATTTGACTTGGTTGTAAACATGAATTTGGATAAAAATTTGCAATTTTTTCAGTTTTAAAAAGTAGATACATTTCTGTTTTCAGCTATATCTTTATTTTGTCTCAATGCCAATAAGAATTCAAATTATAGCAAGCTATTAGTAAATATAAATGGTATTTAAAAAAATTTAAAAGCTTTAAATGCATTTTCAAAAGAATGAAAATTTTCATAATTCTACTGTACGAGTATCGTCATGTCTCAAAAAATAGACTAAAGATCTTAATCAAATTTACAATTAGAGTTATTATATTATGAATTATGAATTTAAAGTTGAATGTCCCATAAGTGTTTTTATGATTGTTTAATATAATTATTGTTGAAAAAAATCCAAAATTTCAAGGATAATTTCATATAATACACACAAAAATTTTGTTGTTGAATGTAATTCTTAGATAATAGTTATGTACACTCTAAGATACATGTATACACGTAATGTTACAAAGGAAAAATAATAATAATAATAACTTTTTCTCTAGTACAATCCCAGTTTTTGTAAATAAATACTAAAATTTACACCAAAATATGCTCTTTCTTCACAAGCTTCATAAATATTTAAATAATTTCATTTTCATTCCTTATTTTATCCTTATATTAATAAAAAAGCATCATATAAACATTAAAGGATTTTTTTTGTTTTGAAAAATTCTTCCCAAACTTAGTCGGATATCTTTATGAGCAATGCAATTTTTTATAAAATATATGACCTTTCCATTTGATATCACTTCATTTGAATAAATTTACTGCTAATTAAAAAGTTTATTAATAAAGAAATAAAACTGAAATTTAGAATCATCTTATGAATTAATAAAAATACGCAGCTGCATGCTTTGACGGATGAATTTAGATTCTTAATATCATTTATAAACTTTGCTACAGATAGTTTTTAAAATTGAATTAAAATATCAATATAGCTTTTTTAATTTTAATTACATGGATGAAATAGAGATAGCGACATACTACCAGTGATTTTACACAAATTTACTTTATTTTGGGATCAGAAAACATTTTTTCGATTAGAAAACTTTTCTATTCGAGTAGAGTGCAGAACATTACAAATTTCATAAATTGAAACGTTTTTTCAAAAGTCAGATGGAAGAAAAAAACAAGATCTGTTGTGCCAGATTTCTGGATAATTTTTAACAAAAAAAAAACCCCAAAAAGATGGATTTGATCAAAATTTGAATGTTAAGCATCAATATACAATAAAAAAAAATTGTTACATCTGTTTGAATAGATTTTATAATCGTTAATTAGCAATTTTCATGTGTGTAAATATTCTAATCGATTTTCCAACATTTTGACACATTAGAATTTTAAAATTTGATGAAGTTGTATAATACTCCGCAATAATATTTTCAAATATAAATAATCAGATATAATCAACCGATTTCAATTTAATTTTAATTCCATATGAATGGCGCCATCCGGTGCTGAATTTGAGAAATAAATTATTTTAATATTCCGTGACATTTATAAGAATGACTAATGAAATATATAAATAAGTAAAAATAAAAATAAATTAATAAAAGCGCAAATTTGAAAACAGGTTTTTATAATGCTGAAATACGGAAATTATACTCTATTAAATTAAAATATGAACTCCAAAGCTTCATTATAAAAGCATGAGGTGCTAAAAATTAAATTAAGATAATAAAACTAAATGGAGATTCATCCAAAATGAATAAAACAAGAAAAACACTTCTTATAAATTAATTGAAAATTAAAATATTTTATTTATTTGATTATTGAAGTTGCACAATTTTTAGAGTATTTTGTTTTAATGTTAATATTTTAGATTTTTTAAAATTATTTTTACGTGCTAGTAAAAGCGCATGTTTTAAAATATAATTTATATTATTGAATTATTTTGAGGTAAACGTTTTGGCGTTTCAACTCAAAAATTTGTGCATTGACTAGAAAACACAAAACACCTGAATTTCGCCTGTTCGCACGCAAATCCTCTATTTAAGAAAATAAAAAATGAACCAGCTTGACGAAATTAATTCTGGGAAGAACAGTTTTTGGTCACGAGAGAGAGAGATGACTTGGTGCCATGTTTGTCAGATTTCGTGTTGAAATGTAATTTGATTCCAAATTGTATAAAATAACAAAATAGTAAAGTTACTTCAGAATTCGCATTCGTAGTCATTTATTTGGACTATATAAAATAATCGTGATATGCTAATTTAAACTTTTGAATTTATATAATATCATCCGGCATCTTGGCCTAGGAGTAGCGTGTCTTTTCCGTGATCTAGGCTTCCCAGGTTCGAGTCTTGGTTCGGACATATTTGTTCTTTACGCTGTAATCTATCTGTGAGGAGTGTAAAAGAGCCCCGCTGTAAAAAAGGGTTGTTCAAGCGAATGTGTGAGTGTTATCTTTTAATTATCTAGAAGTGAGACTTCTGCTCTCAGCTGCCCAAGGGCCTTTATCCTCAAAAGCCACTGTACAAACTCGGCCTAAATCCCTGACTTCATCAACAAGCTTGCCTATGACAAGTGTAATAAGTAACAACATAAAATTATAATTTTTCATGATTATTTTTATTTGATAGCAATCTATGTCTAAAAAAGATATGTCTTTATTATTAATTTAATATTCGAAATTACTAAAAGTATAATTAATTCAATATAGGCTAATAATATTGCTGCGAAAAAAAATTATATAATTTATCTGTTGGTTGAATGGTGCAGGTAAAAAATCTCTCGAGTTCAAGAACATTTAAGAACGCTTTATTCAAAACTAATATATAATAATGAAACACAATCTAGACGTACCTAACAATGGCACTTTCGGTAAATAGCAGAACACAAGTAGAAAATATCTACTAAATAACTGCGGCAGCACAAAATGCTCAAGGATAACTCACTACAGACTTTACTCAATTATCACTTCCGCTCATTTCAACTGCATTCTTTTCGCTATTTACTCAAGTTTATCTGTGCGCTTCGTTTTTCATAGCTCTTGTGACACGGTATCGAATATTCTAGAAGGTTATCGTTACTTTGCTTCTAATAGATATCAATAAAATGCCAGCAATTTCAGTAACTTTTTATTGTTGACAAATTCTTTGCCAAGTCATTGACTTTTCATCCATTCAGTATCATTCAGAACTAACTGTAAAAGTCTCGAATTCTTAAAAAAAATGGATTTTAACACCAGAACGAACCGAAATAAAAATTTATAATTCCTTAAAAATTAATTATAATTTGAAATTCACTAAGATTCCTTTTACTTTCATTAATAATATTTTTAATCTTCTGATATAGACACAACGTGATGGGGAAGTATAAAGATATATTAATTGATTAAATTTCCCATCGATTAGTCGTATGGTGATAAAAAATGAAGTGTTTGTATTCAAAAAAGAAGAGATAAGGTTGTAGTTGAATCCAATAAACTAGTTAAAGTAAAATTAATGTTACATTTCGTTTCAGTTTTAAAGAACATTTCTTACGAACTTTAAATAATATCGAATATTATTTAAATTATATTATTGGTTATTTAATATTACGAATATTACTGATTACAGAATATTACGAATAATATTGATTACAGAATATTTCCAATATTACGGATTATAGAATATTACGAATATTACTGATTACAGAATATTACGAATATTACTGAATACAGAATATTATTTATAAGGAAATAATTAATAAAATGCTCTGGTTTCATTCTTTCTTTCCAAAGACGGCCGCGGTGGCCTGGTGGTAAAGTTTCGGCTTCGGAGCAGGAGAATTTTAATTAAAGATCAGTTTCCTCTAATAACTATCATGTAAGCGGGTTTGGTGCACTTAAATCTGTCAGTGCCCAAACATCCTCCCGCTGGTGTGGCGTGGAAGCTTGAAAAAGGGGATCTCAGGTGTCGTCCTAGTCATCTGAGTGAGGCTCAAAATTACGAGATCCGTCCTAAAATAGCAGAAGTGTTGTTTTAAAATGGGAGATTAATGTAACTAAATAAAACTAAAACTTTCCAAAGACAGTTTTTTATTTTAAAAAAAAAACTATTTCCAAAGAAAATTATTCTTATTCTGTGATGAGAGAATGCTATAAAATCTATAGAATCAGTATAATTAATCAGTAGTAAAGTACAATTAGATATGATTGCTAATAATAATCGGAAACTCCTAATAAGTTACAATTTATTTTTAAAAAAACGAATATTTCTTAACGACGATACGATCTTAAATTTGGAAAATCAGTCAACATAAACAATTGTTCCAGATGAATTCAATTGCAAACAAAAACTGCAATAAAAATATTTAATTAAATTTTAAAGAGAAAACATATATACACAGATTGATCATTAAAAAAATATATCCTCAATATTTAAGCCCCTAATTGTCTATGTGTCTGTGACTAAGCCCTAGAAATAGTAATATATATATATATATATATATATATTCTTCCTCTTATGTATGTGTACAAATAATTTCTCTGTATCAAATACTTTTATTTATGGATAAATTATAGTGTCAAAAATCAATTCATTTATCTATCTTTCTCTACGTTATATATAAAGCTTATGTGGACGCAATATCAGGTAGAAATTGTTAATCGTCATTTGGCAACAGCTCGCACGTTCGAATTGTTTATATATTTCGAAAGTCTAAACACTATATTGAAAATAGAGAAGAACGCTACAATTATAGAACGAGATCGATAACACGAGATATGAATTAAAATTAAGAGGTTTCAAATATGTATCGAAATAATCGAAAGCAAGAAAATAATGTTAATGAAAGTATTAAATTATTCATTAGAATATCCAATCGTAATGAAAGAAATAAGTATAAAATATGTTTGCATACAGAGCGGAATTTTCGAAACATTGATAGAATAATTCATATCCCCACTTTTAAGCATAATTAACCACTTAGAATGTTCTATAATTGTTGCGCAAGTATAATTTAAAATAACATGGCTCTTTTTGTGATAGAATGTAATCATAAAAATTGATTGACTGGGCTATAAAAATCTGGCTAATATTTGCCATTTTCAGCGACTATTTTGATGTTAATAACATTATGTGGACCACTTTTAATGACATTCCGGCGTCCTGACTGAGGGGTAGCTTTTTTTTTTCTCCCTGATCTTGGCGTCCAGGTTTGAATCCCAATTCGGACATGGTTCTTCTTCTTCTGTGTTATGTGTGTTAATGTGCCCCCCACTGTAAAAAGGGGTTGTGCAAGCGAATGTGACGCATGTAGCTAAGTCGTACTTTTGGGCCCTAATTGGCTCTACTAAAAAACAAGAAATGCTCACTTGGCTTGAATCTCTGGCATATAACTGTCAGGGAGATTATAAATTGATAGAAATCACAACACGACTTTTAACGAGACATCTAATCAAAACAGAGAATGTTCAGCCGTCTTGCTTCCAACAAGACGGCTGAAATTTAAAGTAAAGTTTTTTACAAAAAATTTGAAGATTTCTGTCAAATTATGAGTAAAGTTTATTCAAAGGAAATTTAGCTATTTGAATATTACTTAACACTATAATTACAAAACGAGCAGCACTACAGTGATAAGGTTCCGTACGTTAGTATAATATCTATAATGTAGACACCTGTCAAATTTTGAGTCAACTCCAACAAAGGATTGGCAGTCCGTACTTTCAAAAACAAGTAAATGCCATAATTCAAAAACGCAAGCTATGAATTAAATATATTAAAATTTTGTAGATGCAAGTGCATTTTTATGTCAAATCTTTGTTTCAATAAATTAAAAAACGTGCCTAAAACACAAATTTGATTTTCGGTTAATATTAACAGCGAGCCATAGATTAATCTCTAAAATCAAGAATGGCTCGATAGATTCAGTATAATTGCTTAATTCACACCAAAAATTAATATTTTGTTACTATTGTAGGCCAATTTCGAAAAGAAGTTCTCTGGCTTGACAAGTTTATTAGAGAGAAAGATGCTAGAAAGTTTAAGGAAGATCACTCCTTCTGTTTATCAGTAGGCATTCAAGTAAACTCTCCTCTTAATATTTCGCAAAACCCCGTCCATCAAAGCTTCACCACATGCAAAACATCATAAAACTTTCACTGCAAAACCGCCAAACAAAACACAAAAACTATCGTAAACCCTTCCAATTTTTTTTCCGTCCTTCACTTCCGTGTGAATAAATCCTAGTGGCAGAAAGATCTAAATATATAAATGCGAGACTTATATGGCGGAAATGACACTAGGCAAACAGAAAATAAAAATACCAATCGTATGCACCGCACAGAAATTTTAGAACAAACCCTATAACCTAGTCTCTGTTAGAGAAAATACCGAATCCTTTCACTTCCTATATTTTACGGTGTATTTTATAGAGCTATCTTTGGCACTTGCGGTGGGCGTTTTTTAAATTACCTCTCTACCATGGTCTAGTATTTTTATTTCTCTAACACGGAAGCAAAATCTAATCACGACTGCGTATTCATAATAATGTGTCCAAAGGCATTGACCACAAAGTTAAAGTGCATTGACCTAGGAGGAGTTTTGCCCTACGTGACTAGAATGGCCCCATCGTAATTTGTTAACAAGGAGTCATAATCTTACGTAGCAGTTACATGTATGTATTAAAATAGCTTGATTCGTTTCCATTCGAGATTTTATTGACAGTGAATGGCACTTCTGTTTATCTGGAAGCTGATTGGCTCATTATTAGTCACCGAGTACTGATTGGATGATAGAAAACAAAAGATGTTGCGTGATACATGATATTAGTTGATATAATTTATTATGGAATTTAATGATAAAAAACTCTCCGGGAACACTTTTTTAATGACATTATGGCTATTATAAGAAGCTAAATCAAGATGAACAATGATAATTAAAATTTCATTTATAAAAATTGCTGGAATATAATTTCTTTTTTTTATTTTTGTAATTCAAAATTTATTCACAATAAAAATGAATGATAATTGATTTCTGTGGCGAATTTTGAAATGACGGATTGGATCTCAGAAATAATATATATTAATTCCTGATAAATTATTAATGATATAAATTGATTATGTTATCAATAGAATTATTTCATAGATATTATTCTGGAATTCAGTTACAAAAATAAGTTGAAACCATTGGAAGTGGTCTCCCCAACACTTTCTTGCATATTCTTTAATAAACTTGCCATGCCAAAGAACACCTTACACGAGATTAATTAATATTAACCTTCGGCGTGAATTAAGCATTTTTACTGGATCTGTCGTGTAATTCTTGGTTAAAGTTTTGGCGATTAAACCCTGATTAATCGATCTGAAAACCGAATTTGTGTTTTAAACACGTTTTTAACAACCAATTAAAATAAAAATTTGCTTCGGAACTGCATTTGTAATCATAAAATCACTCAACAAATTTGAGATATTTAAGTCATTATGTTTTTTGAATTATTGCGTTTACTTATTTCTGGTAACACAGACTGATAGACAGTCAATCTATTATAGGATTTGGTTCAAAATTCGATAGACACTATAGATGTTAAATCTTTATACCGTATTTTATCTATCTGGTAATCTTCGTTTTGCAGTAATCGTGTTAAATTATATTTTCACAACCAGACAGACTTACTATAAACAGATTTCACTCAAAATTTAACAGAAATTTAAAAATTTGATGTAAATATCAAATAGATTTTATATCAAATTTCAACCTACTAGTTCAAAGTTAGCTATCTCTGAAATATCTTTGTCACAGATAGACAGGAAAAATTTCTAAATATGTGCTTTTCGAAGACAGGGAGGTCTAAAATTTGTAGATTAGTTAAAATATCGAGTTTGAGATTTTTGATGATTATTATGCTTTTTCTTTATTATGTATACGAGAAAAGTAAAAAATAATTCGTTTAGTTTACAACTATTTTACTAAGCTTAAACTGTATGATTACTAATATAAGAAAAATTATATGTGCAAAAAAGGCAAGAATATTATCTTTATTTGACAATTATTTTCCTCGAGAATTAATTGGAATTGAATACGGTGTCAAGAGCTGGGTGTTGATTGATCTCTATAAATAACAAATTGATTGAATAGTAGAAATAGAAACAAGGTTATGATGTTCAAAAAATGTTATTAATCGATAGAAACTATCATGGAATTTTTTCAAGTAACCAAATACTGAAAGAAATTTGAACTAATTTCAATTTAACTTAAGTTAAAATATGTAATTGATAACGATATTAATCCTGGGTTCCTTAAAGTTATGAAAAATTCTGTTATAATGGAAAAATTTACGAAGAAATTTAGTAAACTGAGAAAATATATTAATAAATTATTCCTATTTGATCAAATACACAACAGCTCAACAATTGAGAATACGTCTTATTTTCACTTGATAAATCCAACTTTCAATACAAATAACTCATTAACGAAAAGTACAAACATGTTTTTATTTTGACACATGAAAAATGGTTTATTTAGAGATTTTTTTTAAAAAAAAGAAAAATCAGCAAAAACTTCTAAATTGAAAAAAATTTCTGTTGCATTTTAAATAAACACACTTTTGCCTCAAAAAATTAAGAATATACCAATGAAATTTTTATAATACCTGCTTAAAAAGAAAGTATCAATATTTAGCTGTATGTCTTTTGGCTTTTATAATGGCCCTTAAACGTACCGATCCGACCACTTTATTGTGGTGTTTAAAGATATTTTTCCCCATTCTTTTTGCAACTCTTGTTTCAAATGGGATTTGTTTATAATTTTGCTTTTGAATCACTATTTTGAATGTGTCCCATAGATATTCAATAGCATTGATGTCGAGGTACTTTGTTGGTGGGTCTAACTGCTGTTTACAATGAAAGACACCACGTTTTCACGTTACGTGCTTTCTGTTTGGGGTCGTTTTCTTACTGGAAAATGATATTTCCAACTAAACCCAAATTTTTATAACTTTCCTTTGGATTGCTGCAACCTTATAGTTCATCCAACTTGCGGCAAAAAAATTTTAAATCATAGGCTGAAGTATAAGTACTGAAATTGTGCGATTTGTTATTAGACAAGCTGGATATAAAAATCGAATTATTAGAGAGAAATCGTCATCAGCTTGCAAATTCAGAAAAAGTGTTTGAAGTTTTTTAAAACTCATCAGTTGAAGACCCATAACTCTTGGACGAAAGTTATATTTATTATAAAAGAAAATTCAACATTTTTGACAATGACCATATGGATTTTATTTTATAATGGCCCTTAAACGAACCGATCCGACCAATTTTTGGTAGTTTTTAAATTTGCACCCAATACTGCTTTGGATAAAAAAAATAAACAACCTATAGTTAAACACGGTTGTGACTCCATCACGAATTGGGGCTTTATGACTTCATTCGAAGTAAGAAATTTAGTTTTTATAGATGGCATTATGAACCATATAGTTTACTTGGAAATACTTCGCCTCAATTTAAAGGAAAGTGCTAGAAATTTTGGTTCAGATAGAAATTTCATTTTCCAGCAGGGAACGACCAAAAATACACTGCACGTAAGGTCAAAATATGCTATCTTTTTCATTGTAAATAGAAGTTATACACATCACCACAGTCCCCCGACATCAATGTCAATGAAAATCTGCATTATACCGCCACACTCGAATCAGCTTTAATAATAAGAAATTAGAAATAAAATCCCTATAAATCAAATGTTGCAAGAAGAATGGGTTAAAATATCTTCAAATACCACCAAAAATTGGTCGAATCGGTACCATGACGTTTAAAGTCCATTATAAAATCCAAAGGACTTGCAACTAAATATTGGCACTTTCTTTATATGCAAGATGCTACAAAAAATTCATTGGTGTATTCTCAATTTTTTGAGGAGAAAATATGTACATGTTTATTTAGAAAGCTTCGGAAACGTTTCAGATTTAAAAATTTCCGTTGATTTTTTTTTTAATTTTAAATTAAACAAATAAAAAAGTGTAAAAATAAAAACAAGTTTGCGCTTTTCGGTAATGTGTTTTATACTGAAATTCGGATTTATCAATTGAAAGTAAGGTACACTCAACTTTATCTTTATTTTTATTTTATCTTTATCTTTATTTTCACTGTATCTTTATTTTTTTTTCAAACAGTTTTAATTTAAAAAGTTAGCACATTGTTATATAATTAATAGAGAGCATGAATGTAGATATCTTTCTTGGATTATTCGTTAATAAAGCAATATATATAACACTTTTTTTAATTTATTGAGATTTGTTTTAATTATTTCCTTTTACAATTGTTTTTCTGCAAAAACTAGATAAAATCTTTTTTTTTCCTTTCGATTATTTTTATATCTTCTTTAGTATTATATAGATCTTAATAGATAATGAAATGAAAAAATAAAAACTTACCCATTCTAAATCATACAGCTATAAATGTTTTGATTCTTTATTTCAACTATTAGTTAGTCTTATTTCATCTGAAAATAGTATTGGAAATAACTTTCATTTGACATTGCGTCAGCTGAAGATGTATAAACTTTATTATATAAAGTAAATAACATATATTTGATTCAAAAACAATATTTAAAAAGTATGTATGTGTGGGAATAATATTTTTTTATTATTTATCTTTAATTCCATTATCAAAGTCAAATTCCTTCGAATTCAATTGCATTTATGCATTGAATCTTAGAAAGCATTTTTTTTCCTAAGTGAAATGGAATTTCCGTTTATTACATATAGAATAATCACATCTTTTCATAGCTGGAAAAGGTTTTTTTGATTAATTTTATTGCTTTCATTTAGTAAATTACAACTAGTATTTTAGAATCATACTATTACTTATTAGAATTTTAGTACTATCTTTCTCTATTACCATACAATTAATTTAAATAATTTGCTTTATTCTTTTTTGCAATGCATTGTGGATAAATAATCATTTGAAAAGAATATGGTTTAGATTGATTAAACAGAATATTGATGTTAAATATTTCGACAGTAGATCTGTTTTAAATTGGGGGCGCGGTGGCCCGGTGGTAAAGTCTCGGCTTCGGAACCGGAGGGTTTCAGGTTCGAGACTCGATTCCACCGAAGAACCATCGCGTGAGGGGGTCTCTTGCACGTTAAATCTGTCAGGCCAAACGTCCTCCCGTTGGTGTGGTGTAGAGAGGGGAGTGCTACTTCAGATGTCGTCCTCGTCATCTGACCGTGGTTCAAAATTACGAGGTCCATCCTAAAATAGCCCTCGTGTTGCTTTAAAACGGGACGTTAATATAACTAAACTGTTTTAAATTGACTCTAACTTTTAAAATCTAAATTGACTGAATACCGAATCATATTATCAGAAATTTGTAATCCTAAAAATATATTTATAGCAAGACGATTCGAAATACTGTTATTTAATGCAAACTTGCAAAGAAACTTGTGTAACTATGTAATTCAAAATACTATTACTCTCGACGTATTACCTACTGATCATCCATGTCTTCCTTATACTATAACTATTATACCACGAGTCCGTAAAATCAATGAAAATTTTTTGTTGTTGTTGTTTCAATAATTAAGTATTCGTGTGAAAGCACCATTAATGTCAATATGCATACAAAGTTTCTGCAACAAAACAATTTGAATCGGTTTGAAATTGCATGCGAGTTGTCTGTTAGGTCACGCGATGCACGCTGGGACTTTTCTTTGTTTCGTTTCATTTTCTACCGCGAGAGTTATGGTAATTTTTGTTTATGCAGGACCCTACATTTGCTCTTTTTTTTTTTTTCTTTCTTTCTTTTTTTTCACATCAAAATTCAGTTTTGGATAACGACTTTTTGGTTAGACCATTTATTCACTGGCCATTTATGAACGAATGCTTGAAAAAAATTGGTAAAAATCTAAAAGACATGAATTTTTAAGAACGATTGTGACATTAGAATTCGAAAAAAAAAAAAAAAAAAAAAAAGAAGAAATGATTACCTTTGAAAATTTACATAAAATTCTCATTTGAATATCAAATTGATAAAAGGTCCGATACTTTATTTACAAAGTTTGTGTTTAACTGTTCAAAAAAATATTGATGTTCATGTAATTTATTTTGTTGAAAAAGTATATACAGAATTGTTTATCTGCAAGAATATAATTTTTTCAGTAATGAATTCATTTAAATGTACAAAACTAAATCATTTTCAGATAAGGTCTAGGATAATAATAATAGGCAGTTGTTGTAATAGTCATTTGAAAATACTGTTATTTTACTTCAAAATAGTCCTAGTCCTTGAATTTAAAAAGTTTTTTTTTCTTGGTTGCAATTTTTCTAGAAATTCCAGTTTAAAAAAGCCGTCTATAATGGGTTTTAAATAGAAATCAATTCAAATTCGTATGATACAGGGCAAAGGCAAAGTACAATATTTATATTATATTATAAACTAGCCGCCTTTGGCGACCAGCTGGTTCGCCATGAGTAATGCGTTCTAAAATTTTCAATTAAATCACATATTCATTAGCCTTGAAGTAATTCCGGGCATTTATTGGCCTGAAATTAATATTTTCTTTAAGATGATGGACGGAAAGTTCTAAAAGAACCCGTTTTCTTGATAATATTCTTTAATTTTATAAATCAGTCAGTTTTAATCATCGGTTATGCTTCCAAAATATTAAAAATGTATTTTTCGGTGATGTTGCCAAAATATTAAATATGTTTTTTGAAAGAAAGCGAAAAAGCGAAAAAAAATTATTAAATTAATGATACAGATATTGCAAACGATTATAGAAATATGCCATTAGGTCGGGAGTTCAATGCATATCCTGCCTAAATTCAATCAGGTTTACCGTAAATAAAGAAGATTTATTGAATTAATCATTTAGATATTGCAAACGATTGTAGAATCCTTTGCCTTGCATTTATTTTTTTAGAAAGTATCACTTTTTATATTTATGTTATTTTATCCAGCCACATGCTGAAAGTATCATTTCTTTAGACTTGATTTACGATGATAGTTTTTTTATTGTTTGCTTGCTTGGTAGTATTTATTTTTTTCTGGCGGAAAAGCCATGTTTGGCCATGCTGCGCCAAGCTAACGGTAAGAAAATAAGCCAGACCATAAAATCACGCCAAATAAAAACATGAAAGCGGAAGGTATGAACGTAAAAATGCAGGAAATTAATGCGCAATTATATTAAAAATTAAATTAAGCCCTTTTGTGATAAAAGAATTACAATGAAGCCATGTAAAAAGTGAAACATTAACAAAAGTTAAAGATAACTAAATGCAAGAATAAAAGCCAATAATTTTTAAAAACTTGAAAATA
Source organism: Argiope trifasciata (assembly GCA_026543055.1). NCBI lineage: Eukaryota > Metazoa > Arthropoda > Arachnida > Araneae > Araneidae > Argiope > Argiope trifasciata. The sequence continues at coordinate 57,952 of JAPMOQ010002889.1, forward strand.
TTTGGATGGTATGTTTCACCCACCAGGTCTTGTAATTTAAGAGAAGACGAATAGAAAAAATGATGATGATGAATACTAAAATCAGGACATTATAGATGGCAATTTATTTTTTAATGAACCTACTTCTTGATTTGCCTGTTTCAAAATTGTGAATGTAAAGATTCTTTTGGATTTAGGAGATTCTGTATTTTCATCAAGCATCAAATTTTCCAAGTCGATTTAATATTTTTGGCTCTCTCGTAAATAATATACAAAAAAGATAAACTAGTATAACAAATAGATCAAAGAATCGTTTGTTTGTACATCTTTTTGTATCCAAAAAATATTTGTGTGATTCTATTTTTCTTATATCGTATTCGCAGATAGATAGACATTCATTTTATGACAGGTAATGTACATATTCATGTTCTCATAAAAGGACATGTATATCTGTCCATGAGCAGAAGAACTCAAAAACGGAATAAGTTAGACAAATGAAATTTTGAGTATTACATTTAAATTATGAATGTAGATCTACGCCAAGTCTAAGCTGAAATCATCAAAGAGGAATACAATTGTCTGTTCGACCATGTGTATATCTTGAGTACAATAGTTGCGAAGTATTTACCTTTGCAGTGAATTTAATATTTTTAATGAAATTATCTTGATATCCTTGGCGATTAAACCCTGGTTTGCGGTTAATAGCATCTGAAAATCGAATTTGTGTTTTAGACGCATTTTTCTCAAACGATTGAAGCAAAAATGTGACTCAGAACTATAGTTGTAATTTCAAAACCATACTAAATTTAATACATTTAAGTCATTGCGTTTTTTGAATTTCCGCGTTTACAGGTTACTGAAAGTACAAATCACAAAACAGTCAACCTCTCATAGGATTTTGCCCAAAATTTTTGAGGTGTCGATACTATAGATGTCAAATATATGCATTGATTTCTACTTACCTAATTCTCTTCATTTTGTGATTATCGAAAATGTGGAGATTTTTCAAAATCTCGAAATCGAATTTTTTAATGATTATAATACAGGGTGATTCATAATGAATGGAACAAAAAGAAAACGTGATTGTGAGCGTTGTAATTATTATATTTAGAAAAATTAAATTTACCTCAAAACTACATTTATTCAAGTTTCTACAGGTGTTTAATATGTGTCACTCCGGTGACAAGACAAATGTCTACACGGTAATCAAGCTTCTGCCACACTCGTGATGGCATATCTCCTGTGATGGAGTTCAACACTGCATTTATCCACTGTTTCTTGCATAAGCAGCCGGTATCCTAGAACTGAATCAGGGATGAGTCGATCTCTGATTTGGATCTAAATTCTGACTTGCAGATGGATGAATGAGTTCGACCACTCCCTAAAAAGGGCTGTGTCATGTGTGTTCGAGCAAAAGTCATACTTTAACCTTAACGGTACTCATTAACAACGAAAGACGCAAACTTCTGCCTTAATTCGAAAGAGCTTCGTTCATTCGGGCTTGGTATGACCTAGTGGCATTAGACCTTCTACCAAGATTACTTTATTTCCCAAGCTGCTGTTAAAAGTTTTCTAAAATACAGGGGGTAATTCAAAATGAATATAGCGATTACAAACGGCTATAATTATTTAATGAAAAAGAATCTATCGATAAGATTAACGCATAATGTATACTGAACTTCAAAATTTTGTATACATACCTCATAGATGTTTTATGTGGCTTCCCTTGGTCACACGGACAAATGTAGTCAGTAGTTCATTTCACGCCATACATTCTGAAGCATGTCTGCAGCCACCTACGCAAAAGCATTTACAAATGCTTATTTTGAGTTCTTCAATTGTTTTGGGTATTAGAAATTTTTTGTTCAGTCTACATTATATGTTCATCTTATCGAATAATAAAATATACTATGGTTATATTATTTAGATTTTTATACTTCTAAATAATGAGAAATTCTCTTTATTTAGAATCAGGGATGAGTCGATCTCTGATTTGGATCTAAATTCTGACTTGCAGATGGATGAATGAGTTCGACCACCCCCTAAAAAGGGCTGTGTCGTGTGTGTTCGAGCAAAAGTCGTACTTTCAACTTAACGGTGCTCATAAAAAACGAAAGGCGCAAACTTCTGCCTTAATTCGAAAGAGCTCCGTTCATTCGGGCTTGGTATGACCAAGTGGCATTAGACCCACTACCAAGATTACTTAATCGCTATATTCATTTTGAATTACTCTGTATAAATAATAAAATAAACTATGGTTATATTTTTAGATTTTTATAATTCAAAATAATGAGAATTTCTCAATTATATTATTTTTGACAAGTCGATTGAAAATAACTAGATATAAGTCAACATAAAGCGCGGTGTCTTGTATACGAAATCATACGTGCCGCGCGTGTGTGATTTCAGCTAGAAATACAGTTACATTTTCTACATCGATAAACCACAACTCTTGGGAATTATTTACTATGCTATGTGTTTGTCCTTCTAAAATACCGTTGCATGCAAGCGAGTCAATTATAATCATGTCAACTTGAAATACTGTGTTAAGATAGAAAATTTTCCAACTCTGCAAAAGGACAATCGAAACTCAGAAAAAAAATTAAAGAAGCTTAATAATAAATTGTTTTAGTTCGCAAAAATGTATGTGGATCAGCAAAATTGCTTTATGCGTGCAAACCACTTACGACGCATTTTGAATTCTAATTGCTTTGTTCCTTTTTAAATTCACCTTGTTTGAGGATTTCATTATGTCTCGCTACTTTCCATATGAAAACCCATTGCTAAAAGTTATTTACGAAGGCAACAATTAGTTAATCTTAATGTATATTCTTTATCTCAAGGATGGCCATAAAGTACTTTTTCTTCATTAATTCATATTTAAAAAACATCAGCCATAAAAATAATGGATATCGGTATGTGGATAAAACTGCATGTTTTCATTTTTCGTGAGTCCAAAGAACATTTTTGGTATTTTGTCTGTTCATCTGAATCTTCAAATGCATAGGTATATGAAAATTATAAACTCTAACGAGCTAGATGTATGAAATTGGCATAATGTTTTTTCACTAGAATCATAAGCTTGTATACACATTTGGACCTAATTTTTCAAAGACTTGATTGTTTATAGGCCTTTCTGTATACATAATTTATAATATTGTCATGAACTTCAATTTGAAGGTCTGCATCAAATTCTGGATCAATGAACCAATGAAAAGAGGTCAAAAAGTATAATTTTCTAATATGTAATGTTGATTGGTTGATACATTGCTTGTAAATTTTGGCGTGGATCAATCAAGGTTAAAAAAAATCTTTCACAGAACTTTAGATCGCCTATCATTGGATTTGACATGAAGTTACTTCTTGGGTAAGTGATCTTTTCAAGTTAGAGATTGTTTTAATTCAAAATTATTCGAAGTTTGAACGTTTTCATCTGTAACTACTGAAAACATAACCAGAGGAAGAAGTTTCCCAAAAACTTTCTCACATACTCTCCAATAAACTTGTCATTCCAGAGAACGCCTTGTTTAGAATTGGCTCAAAATGGACATGAAACATTAACTATTGGTGTGAATTTAGCATTTTTATTTACTCTAATGTATGATTCTTGGCGAGTTATTTAAAGAGAAACTCTTGGCATTCGTTAAAGCTATCAAAAAATCGAATGTGTGTTTTAGATATGTTTTTCTGCACCGATTGAAACAAAATTTTGACACAAAACTGAACTCGTAGTCACTAATTCTCTCACCAAATTTGATATATCTAGTCACTGTGTGTTAGTATTATCTTGTTTACTTATTTCTGAAAGTGCATATTCACCGAAAGTCAACCCATAGTTGTATCTGGCTCATAATTTGATGGGTCTGTACACTATAGATGTAAAAATAGTGAACCGAATCGTATCTATCTAACTCTCTTCATTTTTTAGTCATCGTGTTGAGTTATATTCGAATAGTTGGATAAGCTATCTTCTTCTAAATACATTTTATTCAAAATTTGATAGAAAATTTCAAATTTGATGTTAAGACCGTATACTAAATTTCACCCATCTAGCTCAAACCATTTTTGTGTTATCACTGTTATAGACAGACAGACTGACTTTTTCAAAATTGTATTTCTCCCGCTTAAGGACGTCTAAAACGTGGAAATTCGTCAAAATCTCGAGTTCGAATCTTTTGACGATTATTATAATATCTCCATATGTAAAATAATAAGAAAGTAAATACCGTCAGTATTTACTTTTTTATTATCAAAAATTTACAAAATTATTAATTGACAAACTACAGTACACACTGTTATTTTGACAACAGTTCAAAGCATTAAGGGAATAATCTTTTTGTTGATTCTAATTTTGTTTTATGCAATTAATTTCTTTAATTTTAATAAATTTTAAAAAATATTCTTATATTATTTTCAGTATAAAAAATTTAAATTATTTAATATTTTTAAATTAATACTCGTGTGCGTTCTGATTATGTTAAATGCACTTCTAGTGTGCACGGTATAAATTTTAAAGGTAAAATAATAATCGTCAAATCAATAGAAAGCATTACCATGTTCCGACGTTTCGATTATAGCTTCGAATTTCCTTTGATTTTCTATACTTACTCAAGTACAAAATATGCATAATAAGTACTGTAATCTTGAAAAGTAGAAGTATAAATTTTGATGCATCTTAACACTATAGATGACCACTGGCTTTTGTACAAAACGGCAATGCCAGTCTCTTAATAGCTCGGTGTCAAAACAAAACTTTAATCTAACTGAATTAAATTAATATTTTTAAATCGCAGCATAAAAAATTATACTACGCTGTAAAATATTCAAATTTTTATATCATTAATGAACTAATATCAATTTTTTAAATCATAAGACATGAAATCAAAAACAAAATGTTCCTAAAATGGCATTTTACATTAATAATAACATTATTCATTCCTTTTTTAACATTCTTTCACGAAAATCTTTAATTTAATCGTCGAAAATTCGGTTCGGAGATTTTAACAAATCTTCACGATTCAAGCCACTCTGAATCCGAAAAACACGTTTTGGAACTATGCCCTAATGTCTGTGAAAAGGTGTTAAATATAGTTTGAGATCTTTCAAATTTTGAATGAAATCCATTCAGTGGAAATCAGTCTGTTTTTTTAATGTGAAAATGAGCACAATAATTAAAGCACAAAAAACTAGATGAATAATATTTGGCACGCAGAATTAGGATCCACGATCTAGAGCTGTATGAAACTCTGAATCAAATGCATCAACTAATTTACCGTTTGCTACATGCAAATAAAGGGAATAATTCAAAAACGCGTCTTCTTAAATAAATGAAAACTGTTTTGAGAAAATGTTATTAAAATCGCAATTTTGTGTTAAATTTCGGCTTTACTCGGTCCGGAAGAAGAAAAAAATGTCTTTAAAATGATTTTCCCCACTATACCACGAAACAAAACAGCGGGATTTATTTCCCTAAAAGTCTCTTGATTCTCTAATATACATGTCATGTCAGAGAACGTCTTGGCTTACAATATTTACCAAATATACACTTTTAGCGCAAATCTAACATTTTTTCTGAATCTGTCGTCCATTGTTGGCGTATTATTTGGCAATTAATCCTAGTATCTAAAAATGAATCGAGTTTGTGGTTTAGACTTGTTCTTCTCAACCTATAAAAGCAAAGATATGATTAAAAAAAACTGCACTTGCAGTCACAAAATCCCATACTAAATTTGATGTAATTAAGTTGTTTCGTTTTTGTACTATCGCCTTTACATGTTTCTGAAACTACAGACCAACATATAGTCAACCCATTGTTGGATTTCGCTTAAAATATGATAGTCGACCACAACAAATCCTGTTAATACTGCTACTTTCAGTTGTGGCGGGGTGGTCTACTGTATACAAGAAGAAGGTGTTTACTCTTTAGTTATTAAATTTATATATAATTCTATCCATATAGCTCACTTCATTTTGTAATTATCGCTTTAACTTATATTTGAGCATCCAAACAAAACGATTTCCTCTGAACGGAATATGCTCAAAGTTAGATTGAAATCTCCAAATTTGTTGTAAAGATAGTATATCAAATTTCAATCGTTTAGCTAAAATCGTTAATGAATTATCTTTGTTACTAACGAATAGGTGGACAATTTCCAAAAATGAGTCGTCATCTGATCGTGGTTCAAAATTACGAGGTCCGTCCCAAAATAGCCCTCGTGTTGCTTTAAACAGGACGTTAATATAACTAAACTAACTAACTCCAAGAATGAGCTTTTTCAACTCGGTGAAATCTGAAACTTAAAGATTTGTCAAAATCTCAAGTTTGAGGTGGAATGTGATTATTATGATCCATGAAGAAAGCGACAGGACGTATGTTTTTGGCAACGTTTCAATAATAAATCCTATCCACACGCTAAACAAGCACAAACACAAAAAACAAGACATTCACGCCCTCAGCTTCCTAGACTTCGGTTGATTATTCATAGTAGCCGTCGCTAAAGGACCAAGAAAACAGTTACGGTTACGAGTTTGAATCGTTTGTCGATCACTTTACTTTCTCTGTAATACGTATACGGGAAATTAAAACGTTCATGTTGGAGACTCAGAAAATAAATTTGCTTTTATCTTTCAAGTTTTCATGGTGTTTCCAATCTAGCCCAAAAATCGCAAATCTTATGTTAGCCGAGGGAAAATAAAACCTTTATTATGGAGTGTCCGAGAATGTTTCAGAAAGTCCGCTCCCGCTAATTTTTAATTTTAATTACATTTTGATCTCAACAAATGTTTCACTCATGGGTGTTTTTTTTCCCTTATTCTAATTTTTTCTCTCAATATTTGAAAATGTTTAACATGTTGTATAAAACAAAAGATTGATATTAATTTTAACAAGTAAAATCTTACAAAATATTAGTACGGAAATGGACGAAAGTAATTTTTTCTAAACAAAAACATTTCTTTTAATTCCAAATGTTTCCATGTTATCAAAAATTCATGTTTTTTTTTTTCCTCTGATTTCTAATTTTTTCTCAATATTTGGTGATGTTTGGCATGCTGTATTAAATAATAGATTGATATAAGTTGTTAATTAGTAAAATATTAATAATTATTAGCATGAAAACGGAAGTAAGATATTTTTTTCTATACAAAAACATTTCTTTCATTTCCAAATATTTCTTTCATTTTTTTTTCTCAGATTTCTAATTTATTTGTCAACATTTTACAATGTTTGATATGCTGTATTAAATAATAGATTGATATTAATTTTTTCTTTGTAAAATATTAAAAACTATTAGTATGAAAATGCAAAAAGATAATTTATTTCTAAAAAAAAAAATCCAAGAATTATAACAAATGTACCTTGGTATGTTCGAAACTACGTCATTCACAAGGATTTCAAAATTTAAGTCATTGAATCCTTCATCACCAAACTTTCTAGAAACTTCTCCCTTAAAATTAAAGATCATACCAATCTCACAATAATTCAACAAACCTACTACACACACTGCAATAGTAAATATAACTTCCCTTATGCCACCACTAAGTGGTCTCTTCCACTTAAAAAACCATGACGCACTGGCTTTCCCCCCAAGGCATATCTTCATCTACCTACTAATGCATTTTATCAATTCACTGCTGCTTTCTTCTTCGCCTTCATGTCATTATCACCTCGCTCGGTCCCATAACCAAACCCAAATCGCTGTTTTGAACTAGCTTTCCTAGAGTTTTCAGTTCAGGTTCCACAATTTCTGTCATTCTGAGTAGAAGTGCATCTGCATTGGCATCAACAAAGCTGTCTAAATTCAGTTAGTTTGAAACGAAAATAATTCTTTCATTTCCATATCTTTTATTCATGGGATTTTATCTTTCATTTCCTTTATCAACAACAAATTTATCTAAATTCAGTTAGTTTCTTTTAAAAAAATAATTCTTTCATTTCTGTATCTTTTATTCGTGGGATTTTATCTTTCATTTCCTTTATCAACAACAAATTTATCTGAATTCAGTTAGTTTTTAAAAAAAATAATTCTTTCATTTCTGTATCTTTTATTCGTGGGATTTTATCTTTCATTTCCTTTATCAACAACAAATTTATCTAAATTCAGTTAGTTTTTTTAAAAAATAATTCTTTCATTTCTGTATCTTTTATTCATGGGATTTTAACTTTCATTTCCTTTATCAACAACAAATTTATCTAAATTCAGTTAGTTTTAAACAAAAATAATTCTTTTATTTCCATATCTTTTATTCATGGGATTTCTTTCATTTCCTTCCTCACTAAACTTACCAGGAATTTCTCCCTTAAAATTAAAGATCACGCCAATCCTACAATATCCCAACAAACCTACTACGCACACATCAATAATAAATATAACTTCCCCTAAATCACCACCAAATGGTCTCTTCCACTGAAACCAGCATAATGTAATGGCCCTCTCCACTATGCATATCTTCACCTACTAATTTTTTTTATCAATTCAATCTTCTTCTTCACCTTCATGCCATTATCACCTCACTCGGTCCCATGAGCAAACACAAATTGCTGTCTTGCACTAATTTTCCAAGAGTTTTCAATTCAGGTTCCACCATTTCTGTCATTCTGAATAAATGTGCATTAGCATTAACAAAATTATCTAAATTCAGTTAGTTTTAAACTAAAATAATTCCTTCATTTCCATATCTTATATTCATGGGGGGTTTCTTTTCTGATTTTATTCATGTAGTTTCTTTCATTTCCTTCATCAACAACAAAACTATCTAATTTCAGTTAATTTTAAACAAAAATAATTCTTTCATTTCCAAATCTTTTATTCATGGGGGGTTTCTTTTCTGATTTTATTCATGGGGTTTCTTTCATTTCCTTCATCAATAACAAAACTATCTAAATTCAGTTAGTTTGAAACGAAAATAATTCTTTCATTTCCATATCTTTTATTCATGGAGTTTCCTTTTCTGACTCCAATATTTTTTCTCGATGTTTTAAAATGTATAACATTCTATATTAAACATAATAATTTTTAATACTTCAAGCCTTATAAATGATTGGCACGAAAATGGGCGAAACACTTTTTCCGAAAAAATAAAAACAAAAAAAAAATTCTTTCATTTCCGATTTGACATCTTTTCTCAAATCACTTTAAAACCAATTTATTCATTTCTATTTCGAATCTCTTACGCTCTTCTCGACGTTAAGGTCGAAGAACTTGCAAACGATCTGCTGGGTGATGCCAAAAAATAAGTAAAACAAAATAACTAATCTAATGTTAACAGAACTTCCGCGGTTAGAGAAATACCATACAATTTCAAACGATCTTAATATCTAGCACATTAAGAGAGGGCGTGAAAAAAATTATTAAATAGATTCAGGTGCTTTCAAATGTTTCTCTGCCATTTTGGAAGATTTCCAAGCTGATAACCGCGAAGGTCATTGGTCTTACAGTGGATTTCTGGGAACTGTTAGGCCCGTTACTCCACACCGAATCCGAAAAGATCTGGATTGAGAAGAGTAGAGCAATTATTTTATATGAAGTAAACATGTTTAAATATAGAGACCAAAAAATGTGTGCTAACTCAGCAAGCCTTCAGAAAGGACAGTCTATATTTTTCACAGTCTGCTTTTTGAAATTCTGTTAACATTGGTATTTTTAAAGAAGTTAGAAAAAATGAGAAAATATTTATTTATTTTACAGCTTTTCCAACCTTATTTATTATTTTGAAAATCCTTCTCTGTAGTTGAATATAAATCGTAAATGCAACTAATTTCTATAAAAGCATATAACCTTATACTGAAACATGTATTACATGAAAAAATAAATCGAAAAGTCAAGTCGAATCTTGATCATCAAAACTAGAAGGATAAAAACTCGAGAAAATGGAATAATAGTAGCGACAGAGGAAACAAGTTGAGTTTCACTTGAACGACGAAATATACTATTGTATAATACGCTTAAAATAATTTTTAAGAAAATTATTTAAAAAGAAACAAATTACATAAAAAAAACAGCATTCTTGAAATATGATTTTTTATGAAATTTAAAATGATGTAAAAACCATTTTTGTCTTATAATATCTTTGAAATTGTAGAAAAACTCTGAAATTCCTCTCATCTTTAATTAATTACAATTTCAACAAAAAAATCCTTCCGAAATGCTTATTTTTATCCTCGGAAATTTTTATTTATGCTAGTTTTAGTAGTTTAAGTCAGATGGTCTGGCCTGTAGAACGTCAACTCACACATACTAACACAAACACCCACAAATTCATCTTTATGAGCAACAGAAAGAGAAATATGTTGTACTATGTTATGTTGTATAAATTATATATGTCATGTTGTATAAATTATATATGTCATGTTGTATAAATTATATATGTCATGTTGTATAAATTACATAAATATGTTATGTTGCATAAATTACATAACGATTGACAGAAATCCATGTATACTATCTGATTTGGTTTCTTATATTATTGATTTCTCTCCACCGATAAATTATGCATTATTGATCTCATCAATCACATCTCATTTTATTTCCAATCAATTCCATTAATTCTTTCAAAATAAAATCTTCTACGGATTCTTCCGGCACAAATCATTTCTGCAAAACCAATACCCATATACGCTATTACTTTTACTATGCATTGGCCGTTGGATATAATGGGTCTCGTTTCTTTTGAACTTCCTGAAACATAATGTGAAATTCCTTTTAGTTTACATAAATGGTAAAATAATAAGTTATGGTAATAATAAATTAATACTCCGGACATAAAGGGTTTTAATAAGCAAACAATGTTCACATAAATGGTATTAAAAGGAATAAATCTTTGGATAAATGGTATTAATAAGCAACAAATATTCATATAAACAATATTAATAAGTAACAAATTCTCACGTGAAGTGTATTAATAAACTACTAATCTTCACATAAATGCTATTAATAAGCAACAACTTTTCACATAAATGGTATAAATAACCAAACAAATGCTATAAATGATAATGGTAATCAGATAAATGGTAAAATTCACATAAATGGTATTTATAAGCAACAAATGACCACATAAATGGTATTAATAAACAACAAATTACATTTAAAATGTAATGTAATTTTACATTACATGAATGGTATTAATAAGCAGCAAATGCGCTCATAAATGGTATTAATGATGATTATGATGATGTCATGCCCGCATTACCAAGGAAAGCGGTTCAGTAGCTTTTCAGGATAAAAACCCCTGAGCACTCGAAAACAGAAGACTTGACTTCTAGTTGAAATGAAGACCCACACATTCGCTTGCATAACCCCTTTTTACATTCACATACCCCACAGAGAGAACACGGGGGAAGAACCAACATACTCGACTCAGGACTCTACCCCAGGGTGCCCAGATAATGGGGAAGACCCACTACCCCTAAGCCAGGAGCCGGCAATGGTATTAATAAACAACAAATATTCACATAAATGGTATTAATAAACAACAAATGCTCATATGATGATGAGAGTGATGATTTCGTATCCGTGTTTCCACGGAAAGGAGGTGAAATAGCTTCTGAGAGTAAAGACCCCTGAGCACCCAGAGGGCAGAAGTCTGACTTCTAGCTCAAATGAAGGTGACAAACACATTCGCTTGCACAGCTCCTTTTTACAGGGGGGCACATTCATATACCTCACAGAAAGAACACAGAACAACTTTGCCCTTACCGGGGCTCGAACCTGGGACACCCAGATCACGGGGAAGACACGATACCTCTATACCAGGACGCAGGCAAATACTCATGTAAATGATACTAATAAGTTACAAACATTCCATTTTTCTCACTCTCTCTTTTGCAGAACTGGAAGAAGACGAACAACTCTCTGACGCCAAACCTGCGCAAGCTCCCACCGCGCAGACCTGCAGATGAGAATGACGATGTGGGAGATGATCCCGCCTGGTCAGCAGTCCAGTCCCAACTCATCCCTTGCTCCGTGTGCGGTCGAACTTTCTTCCCCGAGCGGCTACCCGTGCACAGGAGGGTGTGCAAAGGGAAACCCAGTCCACGGGCACTCAAGAGGGCTGCTTCTTTGAGGGAGCAACCCATATCTTCCACGGAAGGGGTAGGCACATTATCACCTTTTTTTATAAAAAATATTTACTATTGTTCTAATTAGTTAAAAGGGGTTTTGGTATTTTACCATTATACCGGCGCAAGCGAAAAGTCGCCAAAAATGATGCAACCAAAGCCAAACGGAATACCGCCATCGGTATTCTTTCGCCGCCACATTTTTCAAAGAAAGTCGCGACCATTTTGTCACCTGAGCCAAAATGGCGACTGTGTGCTGTCGCCAAAAAGTCTGCTTGGCTAGATTTGCGCCGATATAATGGAAAAGTACCGGGGTTTCTTCGTGTTTACAGTGACGCTCTCATATTTTAAAAATCATGTTGTTGTTGTTTCTTGAGGCACTTTCTATTTACCAAGCCTGCTGTTACGAAGACACAATGCTACTTCATATCCCTGCATTTATAACCTTCTGGCTATTTAAACAGAGTAATGAGCATGAAGTGGGAGAGACATGGAAAGACGCTCCTGCAGTATCCATCCCTGTGACTAGTGTTTGACTTGTGTTCGTAAAATTCTATTTCTTTAATAGAGATGTTGCCACTTTCTGCTAATTTTTCAAACAGAAAAACTAGCCGTTAAGAGCTAAAAGATTAAGGTTTTTTCGAATATCTTAGATACTTAAGAAAAAAAAGTGAATTAACATTAGAGTTTTATCGGCAAAATTCGATTCAGAGTCAATTATAACATAAAGCTATTAGAGATATTTTTGTCACATAAAAGATAGCAAGAATTTCTAGAGTTCTTTTTAACTTTACTTTCGTAAAATTATATTTCCTTAGTAGCGATATTGCCACCTTCTAACTTTCAAACAAAAAAACAGCCTTTAAGGGATAAAATATTAAGGCTTTTTCGAATATCGTTATTCCGAGCAAACACGATATGTTATTGATTTGGATAACCATCTCATACTGTAATCTTTCCACTGTTATAATATGGCCAATAGTTACATTTGGTTTCGAATTTAAGAAATGAATATAGCTTGCTTCCCTATAATTGTTCTTTATTATAATATTTTTATTTTATAATCTCAAAAATGGGATTTACACGCATGTAAGTGAAGGTTCAGTCTTCGAAAAATGTTTTTCTTTTTCTGTCAGAATAGCGTACATTTATTTTGAATGTAGTAATAATAAAAACTTTTATATCAGAACAGCTTTAAGAAGAATATCAGAAGAGCTAATACGTTCTTGATGAAAATCAAACCTCTCAAATTAATTACTAAATAATGAGGCCAAACAGCTGCATTATTTAATAGATGAGTCGTTTGTTTTATTTAAAATTTTGGTTTTTTAATTAAGAACTCAAAATTGTTTTCTCCTCCATCATTGCTTTTTTAATTCTTTCTTTTTATTTTATGCTTTCTTATTTTTTTAACCACAAAAGGGGGATTTACTGGCCTTCAAGTAAAGATTCATTTTTTGTCCATTGTATTTCTTCTCCTGTCAGAGCAATGTACTATTATTTTGGAAGAACGTCAGAACAGTTCTTTTGTTTTTGATTAAAATCAAAACTTTAAATTAATAAAAAATTTCACTGATATAATAAACCTCAGAAACATGATTAACTTGTCTTAAGAAAAGGTTAACTTTTTGACGATTTTTTTTTCTGTCGGAAGGAATTTTTGAATTTTGAATAAGAATAAAACTTCGAAATTTTGGAATAAGAATATCAGAACAATTCATTTGCTCTTGATTAAAATTATTTTTTAATTTAATGGAATATCTCTTGAATATAATTATATAGCGACAATATAATATTTTACTCTCATCTAGTACATTAGAAAATTCTCCTATAGTTCTCGCATGTTAGAAAATTATTAAAAAATCAATTATGAAGCTTTGGCCTTCGTTAATTATTAAAATTATATCATCAATAGGTCGTATTGCTCAAAAATGAAGTGTTAATATGATTTAACTAAAATAAAAGTTTTTAATTACTTGGAAAATAGATAAATGAATACTTCAAAACACATAATGAAAGTATTAACATGTCATTATGAAATTATTCTAATGACATATATTTCATACTTTGTTATTACTTTATAAATTATCTCGAAAACACTTGGAAAGGAATTTTAGCTAATACTCTAAAACCTTTATTGCCCATCAAAAGCAAATATAACTGCCGCGATGACACGTCTGACCCATATTTCAATCACTAGTCAGAGAGAAAATGATGAGCTTCGTGACGACGGGTGACAACACTGTTATCGAGGTTAACGACGGACGGTTATTAATTTTTGGGTTGTTCTTGCAGGAGGACCAGAAACCCATGGCGGTGTACGTGCCGTGCTACGTGTGCGGTCGCAATTACGGATCGTGGGTGATCTCGATGCACGAGCAGCAGTGTCTTCGGAAATGGAGGAGAGAGAATGAGAAGTTGCCTGATGAAGAACAGAAGAATGAGCCGAAGAAAAGTACAGAATTGTCTGCAGGTAATGTCATGAGCAACTCGGTATACAATTAGTTTAGTTATATTGGACTACTCGATATGTCATGGACAACTCGATATACAATTAGTTTAGTTATATTGGACAACTAGGTATGTCATGGACAACTCGGTATACAGTTAGTTTAGTTATATTGGACAACTAGGTATGTCATGGACAACTCGGTATACAAGTAGTTTAGTTATATTGGACTACTAGGTTTGTCATGGACAACTCGGTATAAAATTAGTTTAGTTATATTGGACAACTTGGTAAGTCGTGGACAGCTCGGTATACAATTAGTTTAGTTATATTGGACAACTCGGTATACAATTAATTTAGTTATATTGGACAACTCGGTAACAATTAATTTAGTTATATTGGACAACTCGGTATGTCATGGACAACACGGTATACAATTAGTTTAGTTATATTAACAACCCTTTTAACTCTTTGCGATCGGCAAATTTCTCTGAAGGGAGTACCAGCTAGTCGGAGCAAATTTAACTTTTCGGAGTTATTTCCCTCTTTGCGATTTAAAGCAAATGTGTGGATTTTAGAAAACACTGACTTCGTTGATGGTGATTTATTGTGTTTAATAGTGCTTATAATACATAAAAACAAATTTTTAATTTCTGTAATTTTTTGAAGTGTGATATTTTTCAAAACAATCACCGATATGAAGTATTGGGGCGGTTTCAAAGTGATATATATAAATATATGTATCTTACACAATGTGTTAATAATATCTTGTAGTCATATTGGCGGCACCGACTTTTACAACGACTTGCGAATGCCGCCACTGTGGTGGCATCGACCGCAGAAGGTTAAAGCAAAACTAAGGTTATTTTGGACGAATCTCGTAATTTTGAGTCGCGTTTAGATGACGAGAGCGACACCGGTGTAGGTACCTCCCTCCCGCCAAACTTCCACACCACACCCGGGAAAGGAATTTTGTCTCGACGAATTTACAGTCACGAGATCTGCTTATACGGTGTTTCTTCGGCGGAATCAAGTTCCGAAGTAGAGATTTTACTACTAGGCCACCACGGCCTAACTTTTGAAGAAATAGAGAGGGTTTGCCTATTATAGAGGTATGCTTATTTCAATAGTCAAGATTATGATTCGAATGTATTCAGAAATCCAAGGTAAATTAAAAAACAATAACTGATAAGTAACGAAACTCTTTGATAAATAATTATGCTTTTTGCACAAAAATAATTGAAGTAAAATTTGTCTTTTTTT
>JAPMOQ010002892.1:7545-17966 GCA_026543055.1 Argiope trifasciata
TGTGTGTGTGTGTGTGTGTGTGTGTGTGTGTGTGTGTGTGTTTTATTACTCAATTTCTGACAGCATATAAAATTTCGTCCTTCTAGCTCAAAGCATTTTTGAATTATTTTGTCAAACAAACATATATTTTCCAAAAATATGACTTTAGATTTCAAGGAGATCTAAAATATGGAGATTCATCCACAACCCGAGCTCAAATTTTTTGATAATTACAATATCCCTTTTATGCTTCGCATATAAAAAGGTAAATATCAGAGGATAAAAAAAAAAAGAGAGTAAACATTATTTTAACTTTGAACAGATTTTAAGGGATTGTTTTTGTTGTTTTTAGTAGCTACTTTGGTCTTCCATTCCACTGAGACGATAGCCGTTTTTGTTTCATTTCTTGTATTTGTAATTTTGTTTCACTACATGATATCACATAATTGATAAATAATATCAACTTTTATGAACATGTTAATGCTTTATTACATCTCTGCACATTCTGATTCGGATATGAGCGAACCAATTACACTTAGTTATCGGAGGTGAAAACCAGTTTTTTTTTGTTTGCTTGTTTGTTTTACTATAATGATATACGACACAAAAATTGAGGCAAAACGTTACATCTGTGGTTTAATCATCAAAATAATATGAGAAGCGTTTAAATACTGAAATCAACTACTCAGTAATTCCATGGTTATTTAGATGAAGCTTCATTACAAGGAAAACATACACTTGCTGTTTTAAAAGATCTGTCAATATGAATAGATGCAGAGTTTTTGAAAAATTTTCGATGAACATTCGTCTGGATCTAAAATATCATGTGAGAGCAAATCAAAATCGTAATAATTTTCTTCATAAGAGGACTGCATCATTATAATTCAGTCAAAAATTTATCCAATTATGGGCAAAATTTCCCATATCTAATTGCTCTTCAAGAAACTTTGCTTTCAAAAGAGTGAATAGATTCAAGACAGAGAAAACATTGCAGCTGTACTTTATTAGCCATGAAACAGTGACAAAATAACGTGGCATTCTCAAAAAAAAAAACTGCAGGTGCAAGTTGAATACAAATTCTACAAAATAATATTATAATTTTGTTACTAAAATCTTTTTTAGCATTTTAATTTTAAAGTTTGATCTTTTTTGCTTATTTGTCTCTTTGATCTTAAATCGTAGCATTTACAAATATGTTTGTGCTTTTACTAAAATTGTAATTCAAACTGCAAATTATCCCTACTTATTATACTTGAGTATTTAACTCGTTATAAAGCAAAATGTTGTACTTTTTCCATGACAAATGCTGCAATTTTTTTCATTTATACTCGTCAAAAACAGTTAACTGGTTAAATAATTTGTTGTTAAATGAACTTAGGAATTTCAAAAGTAGTTTCAACCTTTAGAAATCAGTGTGAGCTTCCTTCCTTCGTCTTTCACATATGTATCACATGGCATGTTTTGTGCTTCAAATTACTATAAAAATGTAGATGAATATTTTAATTGTTATCTTTAGACATACTAAATCCAAACATTGTCATTAATCATTGTGAATGTCATATGTTTAAAATCATCTCACTATATCGTTTTTTAACGAATTAAACTTTTGTTAAACAAATTTGAACCTTGAATCCAAAATTTAACTCATTGATTGACACGAAGAAATTTGACAATGATGCTAAAATTCGGGTAGAAAATATAATTTTTCCGTTGATTGTATTTCGCTTTTAAGTCACCGCGTTTACATACTCAACAGTGAGCCAAACAGATTTTGCATTTTACCCCATTCCAAGTTAAAAATTTGTTCCCCGTTCTGATACATAATTTGTTCTTTATCAAACTACACAATTCGTTACAAATTTATAACGTTAAATGTATAATTCATTAGCTAATTTCAGTTTTGTCATGCTCGCAAACATAATTTCAAAAGTTGTTTTACCAATTCAAGAAGATGGAGATGCATCAAAATCTCGAGATAAAATTTGACTGCTATAATGCCCTCTCTTTTTTTGAATAAACGAATATAAAAACTTAAATGCTATTTCAACCAAAGTTTACAAATATTTAACAAACTAGTAAAAAATTTTAAAGTTACAAATTTATATCTATATCTAATACTATAATACGAGGAATGGTTGCCAAGTCGAAAATCGCCCCAGAATTAATAAACTCCGGTAAACTTGGAGGTCTGGGGTTTTTGGCCACGAGGAATCGATTGGCGCCGGTTTTGAAGCGCTACGGTCGAGCAGTTCGGAGTTACAGATAGGATATTTTCAAACTTTATTAGTTCGCCATAATGGCTACTTAAATTTTCAAGCGGTAACGTGCTGCCATCTATAGCCAATATGGCGAACTAATAAAGTTTTATGTTTATGCTGTTATAGGTTTATAATACGTTTCTTATGTATGTATATATGTTTGGTTTTTCTAAATAAATTTGTCAAAAATATTGAACTTCAACACACTTCAATCTTTACATTTACTTTACCTTTGTACAGAATAGTTCCCTTTCCAAACTCTAACTTTGTTTAGAATAGTTTACAATGGTGCACTTTAACCGGTTATCTTTTCGCCAATGGTTTCACAAATTTTCTTATGGCATGTATTGTTTTGATAAATCACAATTGAAAATTTAAATCTTCGAGTTAGCTTCGATACCTGTTTTCTCCGAGCGGAGCTCAGTCACCCGCTGGGGATTTTAAATGCAATTACTAGATGAGTTATCAGAATGAGAAAAATCGAAATTAATATCGAATGCATCTCCTTCTTCGGTAAAATTAGTTTTTCAGAAAACTTTTAACTTAGTTGTATAGTAACATTTTTGAAATCCTAGTGATTCGTTAATTATGCTGACTTGTGTTTCCGAAATTTCCTGACATAGCATCTTCTGAGAAAAAAAGAACGTGTGCGTGCGCGAGTACACGCACTAAACTTACAACATACTTTGAAGGGTGAAACTGCGAAATTTAGATAATGCGATAGCTATTTTGTCATCTTTCAGATCTCGTAGTAGAATTTTTAACAATGCATTCCATTGCGGTAGTAAAATTTTCTCCTAGTTATTTGATCACATGATTCATTCTTTCATTGCAAAAGCTAAGGAGAAAACAGATTCCGTTTAATATTTGAACACTATACTTGAAATATAAGAAAATGAAATTGCTTCATTTAGGAACTATAATTTCAAATAGATTATAAAGAATTTTTTTAGTAGCACTGTGATGCTATGGAATTTAACTCCTTTCAAACGTTTATCTAAAGAACAGGGATTCTAGGAAAATTTATAAAAGAACATTATAATAAACGTTGCGGGTGCTAGACAATAACACTGTGATTTCCAAAACAAAAACTACATAGCAGACAAAAGATATTTGAAAAGCTACACTATATAAGCCCACACCAAAATAAAAAAGGGATAAATCTCCAATTTGTTGCCTTCAAATCTCTTCAAAAACCTCAAGCAAAAACAAGATCCTGTTCTCACATGATTAAAAAATTAATGTTTTGAAATAAAACTTTTCTGGCAACAATTCATTACTTAAAAAGAAACATATCGTTGCTACTTTTAAATTCACTGTTTTTTCAAAATGTTGCATATTAACAAGCTGTAGTTTGAAAAATTTATTTTTTTTACTTCATGAGGAGGAGATATATTTCCGTATAATAATTGAAAGGTGTTATGAAATGTCCATTGTTAATTTGTATGCATGAAACAGGGTAAAAAAAACGAAATCTTTATTAATAGTAAATGTCTGTTGAAAAGATATATAGAAGCTCAAACCTATTACGATTGATGAATTTTGGAAAACATTAGAAGAAATGGAAATTTATTTATTTGCTATCCGACGTTTATTATAACTTCAGCAACAATTTGGTGTTTGAAAATTCCTTGTAAAGGGGATCATGGATGCCAAGTTTTTAAATTTAGTTATATTAACGTCCCATTTTAAAGCAACACTACGGCTTTTTTGTGATGGACCTCGTGATTTTGAACCACGGTCAGATGACGGCCAGCCAGAGGAAGTTTGGCCAGATGAATTTAACAAACAACGGCGGTTATTCACTGGAATCAGGTCTCAAACCTGAAACCCTACGACTCACCAACTGAGACCTACCACTAAACTACAGCGGTTTCCATCATGAATGCCAAGTCATATGCAAGAGATTTGGCTGAAACGTACCAATGCTCAAGCGAACCACCTGATCTCTGAATTTGGTAGATAATTCAATGTAAACGATAAAGAATCCTTATCCCCTCTCTTTCTCGAAGGGATTTCGAATTCTCTATTAAATTGCTTTCCGAAAAAATTGTTTTCCCATTGGGATCCTTATTTTCAACAAACCAGACGAAAAATCTTAACTGACGAAAAGGAAAATGAATGTTTCTGTCATTCATAAATTCAGACTAGGGATCTTAAAAGACACATTATTCTCTCAAAAGGACCGAAAAATAAATCTGAAAAACAAATTCCCGCTTAAAGCCCCATCCAACGACACGCAGATGTCTTCTGTAAACAGATTAGAAACCAGATAAAGTATAAAAACCGAATGTCATTAACAATCCTGACTGTGTCCAAGGAACATATTTTATACTCCTGTTTTTCGTGTTTGATTTCCCGAAGGAGAAATCAGTAGTATTTGTTGCATCAGCCCAAATCCAAATATGAACACGAAAACATCGAACTTCTGATTGGGGAGGCGGTCGCAGTTATTGATAGGACGCATGCTCGGGATCACGTTAGCTCCCGGATTCAAATATGGACTTCGCACGGCGTGCTCACGTGTCGTTCGGGCTGGACCTACTTAGCCAGAACGTTTCTGTCATCAACAAGCATGAATTTTTTTGCGGATTACACTTACTCACGTCGGGATTGGGCTTTTATCTCGAAGCTGGGGACTGACTATAAAGAAACATTCTGTTTGATATAGACCTTATTCCATTTCTCGCTCCCATTAAATGTAAATGTCTTATGTAACTGGAGCAATGAGGCTAAGCATGGTTTGACGGAAAATGTGCACGTCTAGATGGCTGTTTCGCTGTTAAAAATATCTCAGATAGGACATAACTGTAAAGACAGTTGTAGTAGAAAATCTCGTGCATATCGGCAGAGTGTTTAAGAAATATAAAATAATAATAATATTATATATTTTTATATATATAAAGTTCAATTCAGATGTAAATATATAGTAATATCGAAAATTTTATTCTCTAGTAATGGTATCATCTCTATCCATAACGATCGTGAAACAAAACGTATCACTACTAATTAGATTCAAACGAATACTGATCCAATGACAGAAAATTGCAATGCCAAATTCAAAATAATGTCGAAAGAAAATATTAACAATTATCTCCAACAGAAGCAAGAATATTATGAATCAGCATACAATAATAAAAACGGCAGACCTCAACTCTTTATTCTTTGCTACAATCCAGCATACAAGATATAAAGAAAATTTGAGCTTTTACAATCCATATGCCTAAATAGACTGATTTATCGGAGTGAGAATAGCAGTTAAACATGAATAAAAATGAGTTACAATGGCGTAACTCATTTTTATTCCTGTTTAGCTTTATTCCCAAACCGATAAATCAATTAACTTAAACATTTAAAAAACTACTTTAGCTTCTAGAATCCCAAATAGAAACTGGAATTCCGTCTTCAATTACACGAACCAAAAAGGTGGTATATATATTCAACTCCACCCAGTATTATTAATGGCGGTGGACGATTGTATATTCTGATTTAAGTCGTGTATTAAAACTATAGACTAAAAGATTTGATTTTAATCTTTAGGTAATATAAACCAAGTGAAAATTAATTTGAAAAAGCTTTGAAATTTTAGAATTTTCAATTAAAATTACATTATAATTTTAGAATAATTCAATTATTGTAGTAGGTTTAGGTAATTTTAGAAGTATTTTTCTTGTAATTTTAGTAGTAGGTTTAGGCACTTTTCGATTCTAGATTACTTATACGGCTCCACTTTTAAAAATTTAGTTTCTCATTTAAACACATTTTCGACATATTTTCAACGACAAACAACTGAACTCTTTTTGCTATTTTTTCACAAAAGATGATAGAAATTGTTTTCTGAAAATTGTCGAATTACTTCAAAAGCTACAGCTATTTTTGCAAAAATAATTTTGCGCACCCATTATATCGTGAGAGCTTTGGGAGAATACCTACCTGAAATTTGTTAACATATTAATCACTTATTAACTATGCACTTTAGATTACCATTTTGTTTTTTAACTTGCTGAAAATTTTTATTTTTATTTATTTACTATAGCTCATACATGACTGATCATATATAGGCTTTATAATCAGACGCTAATCATATGCTTTATCACAACTTTAGCAAGAAGATACTCAGTGCTTATAAATGGGCTAATATAAATGTAATGAAGGGGATACGAACCTAACATACTTATACACTTTTCCCAGAATTTATAATTCGAACAAATTTACTTGTTTGACAATAAAGTCAATGACAACTTTTGAATCGACTTGCATGTAGCTCCCCACCCCCATCAGCTTAGTAGCCCTAAGCAGTTGTCTTGGATTATCGTTGATTGATCTGTAACGGCTAAATATTATCGATTAGTTAGGAAAGTCATGATTTTAGACTTATTGTTTCGGATAGTAAAAAACCTTACATTAATTTTTTATTAAATTATTATCCCAGACTTTAATTCTTTGATTTGAAATAATTAGTTATTCGCAGTTAAATGAATAGTTTGTAGTACAATTTAATTATATTTACTTTGAAAATTAACATATTTTCGTTTTTATCAAAAACACAATTAGCCATTCTAATTTAGAGCTTTAATAGTGATTACTCAAGTTTGAGTGTGGATATTTACTGCCATTAGACTCAATGAAATGATGATAATGTCTCAATTTCGATTTCCTGTCCTGGCTTGAGACATTATCCTGATAATTTACTTTTTGATACTTCGAATCTATCGTAGGTATGTCAAAATCCCAAAAATTTAATAATTTTAATTTTAATTTAAAAATTTTAGTAAGATAACGTTCAAAATTTCTTTTATTATTATTTTCAAAATTTTTCAATCATTTTTTTTTAATTTATTGCAAGTTATTCCTTTAGATTTTCTTTTAAGATTTTGTCACGAAAATGTGTCCCCATAAAAATGAAATACTCTCTTCTGTATGATTTGTACAATAATAGATATGTCTGAAAAATATGAACACATATAACTATGCAATACATTTTCACTTTCGATTGTAACATCTTAGTAATGTTAAAAATTTTGATTGTAAATAAATTATATCAATGTTACTTACATTCTTGCAATCTATTAAGTAAATTAGTAAACAATTCATAGAAATGTTACGAAAGTTATCTGGAATGATATGAAACATATTTGTTTACATGTATCTCCTTTTTTCCATTCAATAAACATAATAACATTGAAAAAGAAATTTATATATAAAAGTTTCATTTACTAATCAGTAATTGGGAACTAACATTTTTTCTTGCCACTGCACGATACTTGTAACTCAGTATGCTACGAAATTCCACGTTTCATTTTGAATAATTTTTTTATAACTGTAGTCATTATAAAAAAAATTATTATTGCTTCAATTTTTTAAAAGAATTAAAGAATTAATTTAAAATAAATAAGAACAGATATTTCATTTTACCCTAAAATAAAGCTAAAGCATCCTTTGCTTCGCATTTTGATTTAAAATTTATCGTCTGACAGACACCATCAAAAACGAAGTGGATATATTAAGTTCTACTTTTACCAGAAAATTCGACGTTTTCTTGAGGTTATGAAACGCAGTGTATTAGAATTTAACTCCCGAATTCCACAATAATTGCTTACTACACTTTCCTACTATAAATATTTCTCCGGAGGCAGGAATTGTGTAACATAATTGTGGCACAGGATGATTCACCGCAGAAAATTTTTCCTAGCAAGGTCACTTTTTTATGCTCGTCTAAATAATGTTTTTAATGCTATAGTATTATCGTAATAGACCAAATAATGTCTTATAAGCTATGATTTTATCAAGACGGATTGAGAGTATATTCTTCTCAACATTCTTCTTATCTCTAATGAGGCACTGAATAAAGAAATAAAGAGAATATAATGAACAAAGCTTATTTTAAAATCTGAATAAAAGAGCTGTACAAACAATACTGATTTTTTACAGGATACTCCAGATGAAAATTATTAATATTTCCAAGCTAATAGAGAATTTAGAACTGAAATTAAATTTACGCCTCATTGCCTCATGATGTTTTTATTAAATTTGTTTTTGAACATATTTTTATTATTTACTTTATGGGGAATATGAGTTTTATTTTATAAAACGCAATACGGTTGTTTAAAATTTACATCTTAAGTTTGAAATTTTTTGACATGATAATGAACATATTCTATGAACTATTTTACCAATAGATTACCAATTAATTACATCACAAAACATATTCTTCACATCTTTTTCACAAAAAAAAGTTTAACAAACTTTTACTTAGGATAAATAGTTCAGTACTGTATCATAAAAGTTGTGATTGTGGTGGAAATTAATAATTTTGATAACTTTAAGTGAATTGGGTAAAATCAACTATGTCTTATCACATCAAGAGGACAGATTTAAAACACTTATTTCGGAATTATGAATAATTTATTGTAAAAAAAAACATAAAAAATTTATTTAATGCTGGTTGTCAATAATTTTTTCTGAACAATCCAAATGTATTGTTCGCACTCCTGATATTTTTTTCAAATTTATTAAAAGACGAAGAATGGTACGTTTCGAAGTATAAAGAGTTGGACAAATTTTGATATTCTTTGTAGGATTTTCAACATATTCGTTTTTGTTAAAATCCACAAAAACTTATTGCTTGGTCTATTTCACAAAAGCATTTTAAAACATTTTATATACAAGAGCCTGTGGAATTTTATTTGCATTGCCGCTATAATATAAAAGCAAACTTCTCAATCAACTGCCCAAATATTATTAGTGCAAATTATTAATTTATTACTATTGCATGCATCACAAACTCTAAATAAAAATGTTAAAAATTACAATTCTTTGATATAAATTTCAAAATCATTTTGGATCCGTTGATAATTTCTTGCTCTCTCATTTAACATCTAGTCTTTTTCTCTATCCATCTGAAACAGAAAGTCCAAATCTTCATGGTTCTTCCGACAGATGGCGCTGTTGATTTATTTCAAGTAAATTTGTATACCTGTTACAAGTTTCGTCTTTAACATCGTTGACTGAAATTAAACCTTTTTAAATCCATTGTGTTTTCGTAATTTAGTCACAAAAGGGGTTTATGTTAGATTAGATTGAAACCCAAAGCTCGCAATATAGCAGTACAATCTAGTCCAGATCTAGTACTAAAATATGAAACCCATCCATTGGGAAAATAACTCCCAGATATTTTAAGTATCCATCACGAAAGTCAATAGTTCATACTGATTGAATGTTAAGGAATAATCAATTCTTCATTCAAAAATAATAAAGTTGAACGATATAGCGATCACATTAATTGAATATTTTTGTGTACATATTTTGTATACTTACGACATATAGCATACTCTGTGTATAACACGTTGGTTCGGGTTTAGAGTATTTTCATAACATAAAGCGGATGCTAGCATTGTCCACTATGGCATTAAATAGACTGTTTTCTTAAATTAAGTTCCATTCTCATTATATATCTCAAAGTAATGATAAAGACAAAATTATTCTAGTGTTTTCTAAAGTAATAAAAACTCTGGATTTTAAAAGTATGAATGCTGCCAGTGGTGGATTTCCAGCTAGTCAGCTGCCTAGGACAGCTGTTAGGGAGGAGCATAGGCTAGTCTGTAAAATGTTATCAGCCTAACTGTCAAAAAAAATTGTAAAAATCCTATTTCTATGAATTATAAACTATTAGGGTAATATTATCCCTTTAATAAATCAAATTGACCAATTCCTATCTATTTCTTTAATTATGATTTCATTTATAAACACCGAACTTCTATTTAGAATAATATTGCTTCGATTATATACGCGTCGTCCATAATAATGGATACTGCACAGCCATAAGTCATAATAAACAAAAAAATTTAAAAATATGATTTTGATAAAATTACTTATACAAAATAGTAACCCTAAATTAAATAATTAACATGTTAAAGAGTGTTGAAATGTGAAATTAAATTAACCTTTAATGTTGATCAAAATTGTTAAAATGGGCAAAATGTCTAAACCCACCGTTGAATACTTCATTTATTACAATTTGATACTGAACTTTTCTCGGTGTGACTTGCAATAATGGAAAACACATAACACATGAATTGTTATCGACGTTACTTGTAGTAATAGAAAATACATGACACATGAATTGTTATCGATGCTTATTGTAGAAATAGAAAATACGTGACACATGAATTGTTATCGACGTTA
>JAPMOQ010002898.1:0-13769 GCA_026543055.1 Argiope trifasciata
AAAAAGTCAGGTATCCCCTTCCCCACTATGTTTTCTAAATAGATTTCATTTCCCACAAAAAGGTAGAAGAGCAGAAAAAAAGACGAATGGAAAGAGGACATTCGTCTTTTTTGTTCGTGATTGGTACAGTGTCCAAGCTGATAGAAAACTTAGTTCTATTTGATGATGATACTTATTTTAAGATGATTATATTTTTTACATGTATATAATTATTTATTCTATATTTTGAACAATATAGAATAAGTAATTATATGCATGCAAGAATTAAAATGTTTGTATTAGAAGAAAAATGAAACAAAATTTCTTTAATAAATAGCTATTATATTGCATGCAATAGCTGAAAATTATGGTTTTGCTTGATTTAAACAGCCTTTTAGTATCAAAGAAGAAAATCCTAAATATGTTTTTATCCCCATTTATAATTGAATTGAATTGTTTGAGATGCAAGGGAAGGGAGGTGTTCCATGTAGTGGAATACTCACTGCAAGAAGTTAATAATAATAATAATAAAAATCTTTATCCAAAATGAATCCTCTTCCTCCACCCTTTAGTTTGATTAATTGGTAAAATCTCTATTTTTACTACCTAAACCTACTTATTTTTTCTTATTGCCAAATTTCTTTCCACTCCTTTTCTAAAACATACACCTGTCACAGATGAACTGAACATCATTGTTGTGGAATGTAGACATCAATTTTCCATTTATGAGAATGCAATGAGCCTGATAAATTTCAGAAGTGTTAAACAAAAGTAGTTTCTTTCATTGTGAAAAAGTATAATTTCAGCTTTAACATTTATTCATTTTGTCTGAACAATATTTTTGGTATTCTGCATATCTTGAATCTGCTGAGAATGTGTGGTTCCTACTTAACTTTGTGGACCATTTGGATTATGGAATGCAACTGAAAAAAAAAAATGTCTCTATTTAATCAGAACATATAGTAGAAGGGGGGATTATAATATTTATAAAAACAAATGAAACTTGGAAAAGATGGCATTTATCATATTTGACAATAAAGTGCCATTTTTGTTAATATTCTACACATAAACCACTCTTTTAGGTCAGTTTTTTGCATTTGAAGTTGTAAAATACAGAGATATGTGTTGCCCAAAGCTTCTAGTGTTATATGTTAATTATTTAAACAGTAAAATGAATTTATTTGCATTCTTAAGGTTGTTTTTTTATCTATTGTGTTTGGTCTACATTTCAACTTTTGAACTGCAGATGTTTTTGCTTTTTAGTATTTCTCAGACAGCAGGTATTTATTGTGCTAAATCTAGAGAAAATCCATTTTCACTAATTCTTTCTTTATCATTCTAATATTGAATGGTTATGAATTAGTCTAAGAATTTCTAAAAACATCTAAAAAGAGAAAATTGACAAAACTAATAGTAATAGCAAAGCAAATACTGACAAGGCAAATATATATAGTAATAGCAAAGGAATATTTTTTTTTTGTATAACTATGGTGAAAAAGAGTAATCATATCTTATAGTAACTATCATTGTTACTGAAATATTATGAATATTTTAGGTTCATAAATATTTTAAATTTATATTCTAAAAAAATGTTAAACATTAAAAATACACTATTTTATATATGTTTTACAAAAGTTTTTCTGAACTAAATTTAATATATATAAATTAAATAAAAATAATTTGAATGCAAATACTGACTGAAAATTAAAATGATCAAATATTCAAAATTATGTTTAAATCATTAAAATTTATTATATTTATTAAAATTAAAAATCTTCAGTTAAAAATGCCATATTTTGAAAGAAATTGTTCAAAGCAGGTAGCTGTGTTTAATTACTTCAGAAATTAAGGGATATTGCATATTTTACTCATTGAGTATGTTTTTTGCTCAAAGTTACACTTTTAACTTGCAGAATTGGGAGATTTTTGTAAGCGTACTGTGTCTTAATATAAGAAACATCCAGTCTCCATTCTGATGCATTTTAAAATGGAATCATATAAAATTATTAAATGATATTTTAATAATTTCAAAGGAGTATGATTGATTGATTTTATAATCTTTAAAAAATATCCTCATATAAAATTAACCCTTTAGAGAGAATCATCTCACTATGCTGCCATTTTTAGTTCTGAAAGAAAACTAGATCTATTTTACTTGTAATTTATTGATTGTTTTTAATTTATTAATATATGTTTAAAATTTATTGATAAATTTTTTGATTCCCTTTTTTGGAATTACCATGCCTGAAAGAGTTAAAGGATGCAATAGATTATTTATGGAATCTCTATTTGATCATTCTTTCTACCAGAATTTAAAGTATCAAAGTTTGAATTTAAAAGAATTTGAGTTTAAGACGAATCTTTAACTACATAAACACATCTAAACATATTCTAATTAGTTTAGCTGGACAACACGTGAATGCTAATCAAATTGAAACTACCTCCTCATTATGAATTATATTAAAAGATGGTTGGGTGAAATCGGCTAAAAACTGTAAAATGGTGTACTTTTAATAGAATGTATAAAATCATTCACATTTACAACAAGACAAACAAACAAAAAAAAGACAACAAGATGAGTTATTAGAATGCATTATTAAAATGTTAAAAATTGCCATTTCTCACCAAAAATTTTAGTCCTTTCTATATTTTTTCAAAATGTAGTATGTGGGTTTTGAAATATAATAGTTCTATCATCAGATAGCTAAAGTACTTAGTCACTATTAGGAAACTAAATCATAATCCGTATTATTTAAGGGATGAAAGTAATTTTTTTTCTTAATTATAGGTTCTTTGCATGAGCTAAATAATAAAAGTATCATTTTTTACATGCATTTTTTTTTTTCACTTTTTAATTTACATATGATTATGCTGCGTATACATGTGTGCAGAAGGTAGGCAAGGGATTAAAGTTATGCTTTACTCCAGATTAACAATCAAGTTGAGTATCTTTTACCCCAATGCTCCATTTTATGAATCTTTTGATTAGAGATATATTTGCAGAATGAAGCTGTTTTTACAGGAGGATAAACTAATTCTATTAATTGCATTTCAGGTCTTTGAGTAAAAATATTTAAAGTTCTCTGTTCAGTTTTTGGTAGTCTTATATATATATTACTTATTTAATAGTATAATTTTTAAACACTCTTATTTGACTTTACTCCCTGTTAGGATGAAATTTTTTACTCACTTTTACTTTAGGTTTTATTTATTTTTTTCTGTTAGAATATAGGAACTTTATGCATGTGCATGATCTCAAAAGCGATACAAAAATAGATTTTTTAGTATGCAAATGAAAGTGGTATTCGAAAATATTTTTATGTGTGAATATACTTCTGTCTGCATTGAATATAGTTTCTCAAAAGAAATACAAAAATATACTTTTTAGTATGCAAATAAAAGTGGTATCAGAAAATATTTTTATGTGTGAATATACTTCTGCCTGCATTGAATATAATTTAAACCATTTCCTTGTTATAGGGGATCACAGAGGAGGTGGTGGTGGAGGTAATCGTCATGGTGGCCAAAAGAAGTATAGAGGCCCTAAAGGTGGTGACAGAAAAGGAGGAAGTTTTGATGCTGCAGGTTCTTACTGAGCAGCCACTTTTTTCTTTTTTAATTTTCATTTCTGATGTTCCTTTCAGTTTCGTGGAATGTATTGTATGAAAATAAAGATGAATAAATTGCTCTATACCTGTTACAGTATCTGATATTTTTTTATCCTTTTGTTTAATAATACTTAGGGAACATTCACATTTAAGAATTTTATCATATAAGAAATAACATTGAATATCCTTACTTTCAAACACATTTTAATGTGCAGAAACATTAAAAAAAATCTTTGTAAATAAAGTAAATATATTTCTGCGCTCAATTTTGAAATGAGAATGAAAAGGATTAAATCAAACCAAAGGAAATATTTCATGGGCTACAAGGTATTTTTTGATACATTAGTGATTTGGAAAAATAGGATTTTAATAGGGCTCTCTCTGTTTTTGTGGGTGGTTTTTGAATATTTTGAAGGGTGAAATGCAAAATTAATTTTCAACATTGTAGATATTTGTACCCTGCTTGGCATCTCAGCAATTCATTTAGATGTGACAAAATAGTATTTACTTGGAATATTGAAATTTTTTAAAAATCTAGTTTGTATTGTTTATTCAAGGATTTACTACTGAAAAGGAAAAGTACCTAAAATTTTCATATTAGAAAACTTGCGTTAAAATTTTGGCAGAACTAAGTGTTTAAATGTATTTTAGCTGCAGCTTTAAGAAAAATCAATAAAATTCATACTCTAAAAGGGCCAAGTTTTTACATCAAAATTATATAAATTTGCTGCAAAATTTTAGAAAAATCCAAGTACTTTTCAGATTGAAATTTGTTCTTTTCTATATCAGAAGGTATTCAATCATTTTTAATATTCTTTTAAAACTAAAAAACTGTCTCCTCCCCCCCCCCCCATCTATATGATGCTGAATATGAAAAGGATGCTTATTGGCTGTTTGAAAACTTACAATGTTGCAAAAAAATATTCATTAATGTCTAAATATTGCTATCATTCTCTTATGTTTTTTTTGGGGGGGGGGATTTACCTAAAAAAAGATTAGTATGGTTAATATATGAATCTTAAGAGACACAATATTAAAAGGTGTTACTAATTACAAGAAAAAATAATTAGAAAAGCATCTTTATGGTTTGAAGTATGAATGTTAGGATTTCGTATGTACCTTATCAACAGTTTTAAACAAGTCCCCTTTAAATTATATACCTACCAGAAGCAGGAATTGTTTAGATTTGAGGAGACTTCTCAGTAAATCCATTTAAATGCTATTATTTCTGTTTTTGTGAATTGCAGCTGATTACAAAAAAAAAAAAAAAAAAAATGTGATTCTGTTTTAATAGAATTTAACTACTTTTAATTATGTAGTTTTTAATTTATTAAAATTTGTTGAGTTTGAGTATTCAGTATCTGGGTAGCTGTCCCCCCCCCCCCCAAATATTAAGAAGTTTGTATGTGTTGTTCGAAATTGTTGATGTAATTAAAATTATTTTGTTTAAGAAAGTATGTCCAGGCCCTAATAGAAATTGAATTTTCCACTTATTGAACATCTCAAGGAAGAAACATATATTAATCTTGTAACATGTGAATCTTATGAAAAGTTGTGAATGCTGCAAATGCTCAGGATTTTATTTTCTGTATTTAGTCTCAGGCATCACAGTTTTTTGTTGTGTAAAATATTAAGGAAAACCAGGGGTGTTTGTGCTCCGGGAAAACCCCGGAATTCCAGGGATTTTAAACTTCGTTACCCGGAAATTCCGGGGATCGTCGTTCAAAAGGAAGTAGAAATAATAATGAATTATTTATTTTGATCTGGGTAATTTTGTTTGCTTTGAAAGCAGAAAACGCAAGGTCAGTGTGCGTGGTGAAAACTTTTCCTTTCTTTCTCCAAAGGCAGTGATAATTCGTGAAAAGGGGGAAAAAACTTCTTTTTTGTTCTTTCCTTATTGCGAGTTATGACTCATTCCCCCGGTTCTCGGACATTCTCTTCTGGATTCTTTTCGGCAAGTAGGCGTGGCAGAAAAAAAAAGGGAGAGACTTCGGTCGACCAGATGTGCGATCACATGACTCTGGGTTCAAAGGTCTTATCTCTCCTGGCGTGCGCCAATAAGTAGAGAAGGGAGATTTTTCGCCGCATTAGCTATATGTCAGTGATCTCTTCGCAACTTTTTTTCTCCGCTGTGTAAAATTTTCGTTTCATTTATTGATGCACGTGTAAATTTTTCTTTTCGTTTATTAAAATATTTTTTTATTTATGTTCGCAAGAGAATTTCACTATGAAATTTCTCGATATAAATAGTGATATTATAGTGAAGGTGTACGGAATATATTTAGGTGGAATTGGATTGAACGGAGAGATGGTAATGGGGATACCATCGGCACATGGTGCTAGAAAATAAATGTTGCTGGACAAGCATATTGTGATTTTTGTTACTCACTGCTGAAGTATGGTGGGGAACGATTCAAGGCTGGCACAAATCATTCTAAAACTGTGACGCACATAAAATATTCAAAGTGCATTAGACATTCAATGACTTTAAGTAATTATGCTAATTCAAAAAGTACTGATGACTTACTGGAGACTGATGCTCGGCCATTGGATATAGTGACAAGAAAAGCACGCCAAGAGGTATTAATAACTTCGTTTATCGCCGAGAATTCTCTTTCTTTCAATGTAGCTCGCAATTTAATTGAACTTTGCAAACTGTTGAGCCGCGATCAGACGGCACTAAACTCGTTGGAAATGTCCAGGACTACTGCATGTTATAAGATGAAATATGGGCTCGCAAAAATTATTAAGGAAAATATCATTAAAACTTTTAAGGAGACTCCATTTTCTCTAAATTTGGATGAAAGTACTAGCAATGCTCAAGAAAGTATACTGGCAATATTGGTGCAGTTTTATGACAACACTCAAAATGAAGTTGTATTTCATCATTTTGCATCTCTAAAGATGGAATCTTGCAATTCAGAAGCTGTTTTTAAAGCAGTTGTTAATACTATTGAAGATAATAATATTCCATGGGCAAACTTAATTAGTGTATTAATGGATTCATGTAACACCATGCATGGGAAAAAAAGGGTGTTGAAACCAGACTACGATCAAACAAAGCACCCCACTTATTTGTAGATATTGATGGTGACACATGTCACACAGCTAATAACTGTGCAAAACAATTTGCTTCATGTTTTGATAGATACTTAGAAGATTTGTTTGATGACATTTATTTTGATATGAAAAGCTGCAGTAAAAGCGAAATTTTTTTCAAAATCTGTGAATCCCTTGCCATTAAAAAACTTAAGCCCTTGAAGAGACTAGACCATAGGTGGGTTTACATTTTATGTGTTTTAGAAAGAATCAAAGATCTGTGGCATGCTCTTATTGCATTTTATTTTCACTACTTGGATAAAACTGATAAAGGGGATTATTTTTCTTTTGTTGAAACTGTATACAATAAAAAAAAATATTTCTGCAGCTCAGAAAAAAATTGTTGAAGGGGTGTATTCTTGCTTGCATTCCCAACAACTCACAAAGGATGCTTTAGTTCGGAAAAAAAGAATACTAAATGGGTTATTTGTTATGCAAAACAATACTTTATTGCATATGGCATTATATTCAGCAGTATTACCAGAGTTCAACACATATATTAAATTATTTGAAACAAAAAAACCAATGCTTCTTTTAATACATTCCAGTATTTATAAATTGATGGCAAATTTTTTTTTATGAAGCCAGAAAATATAGAGTGCACATCTTATAATGATTTATTAAAGGTTGATGTCACAAATCCAGAATTCCATCTACCTAGCAAAGTAATATTTACTGATGCAGAAGCTTCCACTCTCCTGAAAAAATTATCAAAAAATCAATAGCAAAAGAATTCATTTCTCTAATGAAAGCTTATACTAATACAGCACAGCATATGAAACAGAAATTACCTCTTAAAAAATCATATCTAATTAGTTTTACAGCATTAGACCCAGAGCTAAGAGGTAAAACCAGTACAATATTAGCTTTTGAAAAATTATCATCTTTTATGTCCCATATTTTTAGTGATAATGAAAAGTCAAAAGTAGAAGCCGGAATAAAGTTATACCAGAGTGGTATTGAATCACCAAAGAAATGCTCTACACATCGGATGAAAGTGGAAATCAAGTCAAGTGTACAATTGATAAATATTGGTCTAAAGTTTTTAATTTAAAAGATGATTTCACAAATGATTATAAGTATCCTACATTGGCTAAATTGGTCAAAGCCTGCCTAGCTGCTTCCATGGCTCATTAGTGGAAAGTGCATTCAACTTAATGGATACTCTTGTCACTGACTATAGAACCTCTCTTAAGATTGATTCCCTAGATGCAGTGCAGACTATTAAATATAATTTAATGGCTTCTAAAGAAACCTCATCTGAAAAATGTGGCTCAAAAAATCCAATGACTGATCCAATTCACAAAGATCTCTTACTGAATATGAACAGAAGTTGGAAATCATATCAAGAGGACTTAAAAACATGTATTTCAGATGAGTCACCTATAAAAGTCTGTGAAAAACCTTCTACATTAGCAGAAAAGCAAACTGCTTCTACCTCTGTATGTGCAGTTCTCGAGAAAATTTCTTCGACTGTAAATGAGGAAAATAAAAGTCAACCTTGCTGCAATTATGAAGTTCACCACAAAAGAAAGACAAGCCCACAAACATCAGAAAATAATAATAAAAAAACCCAGCAGAAATTAGATAATTTTTTTTAAAGAATTAATTCAGGTAATTTAAAATATTTACATAAAATGTAGTAGTTTATGTAGTAGTTTAGTTATATGTTTGAAAATTTATGGTTATTAATTTTGCAAAAAAAGTAATTCATTGAACTTTTATAATTAGGTCATTCAATACTTCATAATTGTAATTTTTAATTCGAAACTCCCTTCTCGAAACTCCAAAATGTCAGTAGTAAGTACGTAAAAGTTTCAGGGGATTTTTTGGGGTCCCACAAACACCCCTGGAAAACTTATGAATGATTGACTATTATTGACGAATTATAGCTACAAAATATTAATTTTTGACTCGAATCTAATGTTTCAACTGAATCTGGAATGTGATTTTAGGCCATTAATCGCTGGCATGCAACTGATACGCATAAGAAAATCAAATTAATGCATTTTGTATGCCTTTTTCCTAAGTGAATGAAACCATGATTTGTTTAAAACTGCAAATATATTCACATCTAATATCATTTACTTTAATCATTGGACTTTTATTTCATTTACATGCATGCAAAAGTCCAGTTTGATGGTCTGTAAATTCTTTGAAAGATTTGCTTCCTGTTTATATACGAATCTACCATTTAGATAACAAACCTACCTCTGTATCTGTCTAGATTTTTATATTTATTGTACTCACTTGAACTCTCATTACTCTCATCATCACTTCACTTGTGTTGAATGTACTTCAGTTGTATCACTAGTAGATTTCCTCAAAGTGGAGTTCATTCAAACCTAACGGATAAAAGTTCCATAACAATAAAAAATATCTTTGTAATCCCTTAAATATTAAATAACATAAAAAGTCCGTAACAAATTTCGTCTGTCTAGCTCAAAGTCCTGCTGAATTCTTATGTTCTCAGACAGTCTGATGGACATAGTTTCAAAAGTAAATTTTTCGAACTGAATTGGGTTCTGAAAACCAGAAACATGAAAATTCAAAATAATGGACCTCGAGGTTGAATTTGTTGCTGATCACTGTAATTTCTCATTTTTTGTACAAGAAAATAAAAATTTCTAACTCTTTTCTTTTATATTATACTATTTACACTATGGTGAATATTTAGTTTGCCTCGATTATTGATTTTTTTGGGCCTTTAAAGGTGTTATAGAATGTTCTTGTGTGTATATATATATATATATATATATATATATATATAATTTCACCTTGCTGTTTGATGTGGCCGGAAAACATGAATTCATTCGATTCAGTTTGCTGCGAATTAAGAAGTAAAGTGAAAATTCTGCTAGGATATTAATGATTTGCATACAGCAATTGATTGAAAGTTTTGGTGGATGAATTTGGATTCCATCATAACATTTCAAAACTAATTGTATTTCTCATTAAATTTTAAAATATTGTTAAAATTAAGGGAAAACGTGCATGAATATGAAATTGATATAATTCAAAGGGTACTTTTTTTATCCTAATATAATACAGAGATAACTTTTGTTACAATGTTTTGGAAGATATTAACATAAATTTCATCTATACTTATACTAAAGCTCAATGTGTGTGTGTGTTGGCGCTCTACAAGCCAGACCGTTGGACCTACAGCTATCAAATTTGGTACATGTATACCTTGGAGGTCGGGAATGTGCTCTCGAATTTTTTATTAGAATTTGAATTAATTAAAAATTATGCGAAATTTCGAAGTTTTCCCGCTAAAACTTCCGAAAATATTATCGCACAAAGATGATTTTTACAAAAAATTAAAGTTAAAAAAAAATTAGCTTTCTAATAGTATCAATGGTTTAACATATAACTTAAGCTTCTATTTTTAATGAATTTTTAAAAAAATATTTTAACCATATTTTTCAACTGTGAATTTCGGACCAAACAATAAAATTTAATCTTCACAAGCACGTCAAGGAGGAAAAAAAAAAAAAAAATAAGGTTTTATCAGCATGTTGCCATCAGATTGATGGAAGTACAAATTAAAAAAAAATCGGCTATTATTGGCAATTAAATCTAGAAAGATGTAACTTTCAGCACGTGAATGGATAAAAGAAATATAAAATGTGACTTTTCCTAAAAATATAAATGCAAGGCAAAGGAT
This sequence comes from Argiope trifasciata, assembly GCA_026543055.1. Lineage (NCBI taxonomy): Eukaryota > Metazoa > Arthropoda > Arachnida > Araneae > Araneidae > Argiope > Argiope trifasciata. Next base: position 10,357 of record JAPMOQ010002898.1, read on the forward strand.
TTTATGACCTTTTGCAATATTTAACTCATTAAATCAATAAATCATCTTTATTTACGGTAAACCTGATTGAATTTATACAGGATATTCATTCAAATTCCGTCCCAAAGGCCAAATTGTAAAATATCTATAATAGGCTTACACATTATTTAGTACTGCTAATTTGATCTAAATGAAATAAATAATTACATTTAATGTAGCTTGAGTCAAACAATGCATTGATGAATAATGAGTTTTAGATTTTTTCATACTTTGCTCTGTAAGCCGTAATTTACGAAACATTTTTATTAATGTTTTAAATAAAAGTTGCTACATCAATCAATCATTAAAACTGACTGACTTATAAAAATAAAAGAATATCATTATGAGAACGAGTTCTTTTATATCTTTCCGTCCAACATCTTAAAGAAGATATCAATTTCGAGTCAATCAATGCCCGGAATTAATCCGATAATCAAATGAATATGTTTTGCGTATATGAATGAATGCACGCGTTTGTGTATTAGGGCTCTAGACAACACTTTCATTATATCACGTCAGCAAACATCACTTTCGTTGTCGTTTGCTGATGAAAAGTGCAGACGATATTTCGCCGTTTGATAAAGCTTTAAGAGAAATGTGTTTTCACCCGGATGGCTAATTATGTCTTTTTATTTGTATTCAAAGATTTTCGATACTATTCACAAACTTCTATAATATGAAAGATATCATTTCAAAGAATACCAACAAGAATACTTTGAGCATTGAATTTTAAATTACAGCAACGAAAACATGATACTATTCGAAAATCAAGTGTTTAAATAAAGATTCTAAAGTGTATTTGAAAACTAAAATCGATTCTTTGAGTGGAATGGACTGAATCTGCTTCGGAACTGCTACTGCAAAGTTCTGCGGGAGCTGCATTCGAATTCCGGAAAATCCCGCGCTCGTGCATTCAAATAAAATTAGTTTCAATTTCACAATCAATTAGCAGCTCTGTCTGGGAGCTCTGGCAACAGCATTGGAAATCGTTCCGATGCGATGGAGGCTCTTTTAAACGCCGCTTCGGGTCATTCATTAGACTAATCAACGGTGCCATAATTCGCGAAAAGAAATATTCCATCGAAAGCAGTTAACTCCATTACCAGGCGGTAAAAGTGGCTCCGGGCTGATTTTTCCCAGATAGACTGCAGCATCCGTTACTCCTGTTCGGGAAGAAGAACGGTTTTTTTTCCCCCGCCCTTCTCTAATTGGCAAAAGAAGGTCGAAGGCTGTCTTTTGTGTGGCTCATAATTGCGTAACGAATACATTATGTGATGATTAACTTAAGCTAGAAAGTTTTACTTTTTTTTTTTTTTTGCTTTCTTTCTTTTAGAGAAGTTTTTTTTTTAATTTTAAGAAATTCTGATCACAAAGCAACGATTTTTATGCGTTATATGTTTTTTTAAACCCTTTTTTTAAAGTTGCTAACAGATACAAATAAAATAAATGAGTAAATAAAAAGAATAAACGAAATTCTATAAATAAATGCTGCCCCAGGAATAGTCTTGAAACGCGTTTAGAATTCAATTAATTCCCGATAATTATAGTAGTTTTGGATAAAGACAGACTTTAATTAAAAGGGAATGAAACGTTGATTTCTTTGATGAACGGCAATTTCATTTTTCCGTTTTATTTTAAACTAGCCGCCTTTGGCGACCAGCTGGTTCGCCATGAGTAATGCGTTCTAAAATTTTAAATTAAGTCACATATTCATTAGCCTTGAAGTAATTCCGGGCATTGATTTCCCTGAAATTAATGTTTTTTTCCGTGATGTTGCCAAAATATTAAATAGGTTTTTTCAAAGAAAGCGAAAAAGAAAAGAAAAAATATTGAATAAATGATTTAGATGTTGCAAACGATTATAAAAACCTTGGCTTAGCATTTTTTTTTAGAAACTATCACATTCTTTAATGGAAAAAAAAATATTGAATTAATGCTACAGATATTGCAAACGATTATAGAAATATGCCATTGCTTCGGTATTTAAATGTATATCCTGTCTAAATTCATTCAGGTTTACCGTAAATAAAGAAGATTTGTTGAATTAACTATTTAGAATTGCAAACGATTATAGAAACCTTTGCTTTGCATTTACTTTTTTAAAAAATATCAAATTTTATGTTTATTTTATTTTATCCAGTCACGTGCTGAAAGTATCATTTCTTTAGACTTGATTTACGATGATAGTTTTTTTTTATTATTATTATTTGAACTTCCGTCATTGTTTTCTTTTCTTTTATCCGGTCACGTGATCAAAAAAACATAATTAAAATATTTCTTTAAAAATCCGTTAAAAATAGGGGTTTAAGGTATACATTAAAACACTGATACCATTAGAAAGCTAATTTTTTAATCTTTAAATTGATGTAAAAATCATGTTTGTGCGATCATATTTTCGGAAGTTATAGCGGAAAAACGTCGAAATTTCGCTTAAATTTTAATTAATTCAAATTCTAATTAAAAATTCGAAAAAAGGGCTCCGAGGTGCACATTCCCGATCTCCAAGGTATACACGTACCAAATTTGGTAGCTGTAGGTCCAACGGTCTGGCCTGTAGAGCGCCAACACACACACACACACACGCACACACACACACACATTGAGCTTTATTATAAGTATAGATAAACTGGGAGCTTTATCATAATTTTTTTTGCGCATATATATATATATATATATATCTAACTTTTTGATTTTGCCCACAGATTCATGCTTTTATAGGATTAATACATATTAAAGCATAATACATATTTAATACATATTTAAAGCAGCTTCATTACAGACTTAAAGAGACAAAAAGTATACATTTAGTCTTCACTTAAAAGTATATTTTAAAAAATCTACTGATGTATGCGAAGTTAATATTCAATATAATCCTGCTATTTGCGTTCTCACACTTCTTTTTATGGTTTTTTGATTCCTATAATAAGGATTTGAATGAAAAAAATGCAATAACGCGAAGTTCATTACCAGTCCTTATTTCGTTGCTTTCCTACGGGGATTGCTCTCGTGGTTGTGCACGTACTGTGTCTGTATTGCAAATGAATATTCTTACTGAAAATATTTAAGGATGCAATTGATAGTGTAGTGTTTTCATTATAATAAAAACATGTCGTTTGGGCACTGATTGATTGAATCAAAAATTCGACTCGTGAAAGCAATTTTAGAGCGAAAATTATGTACCTAATTTTATATATTTAGTTTGTTGCATACTTGAGATATCTTTTATGAACTCACAGGTATAGACAGACGAACAGGATGTCAGCTGTTGGCCAACCAATCGGTACAAAATTTGATACAAATATATATATTTTTTTGATAAAAATTTAAAACGAGATATAAAAACTTTGATAAAATTTTTTTTTTTAAGTTTCCATGTTCGCATATATATATATATA
>JAPMOQ010002899.1:0-26247 GCA_026543055.1 Argiope trifasciata
TGAACGGAAGAGAGATTTCGGTTCTTAAAATTTTGTAATTTAAAATAGTTTTTTTTCTACAAGAGCTTTTTTTTATTCTTTATTGGATTTTTTATAACATTTTGAAATTAATAACGGTAGGTAATCTCAGTCTAATTTAATGATATTGTATAAAGTATTCGTCGAGCCTTTCCTGAAAGATTTCTGTCTGTTTAACTAGTAATATAAGTAATCAATATGCAATTTCGAATTAAAATAAAATATAAGCTCAAAAATGGCACGATACTTATATGCATATGAAAAAAATTGCATCAAAAGTATCTAATTAGGAGGAAATCAAGGTCCAAAATAATAAATCCATCGGGGCCAAACATCTTGCCGTTGGTGTAGTGCGGAAGTTTAGAGGAAATTGCAGCTCATGTATCTTCCTAATCATCTGATAGCGATTCAAAGTATCTAATTAGGAGGAAATCAAGGTCCAAAATTGACCAATAATTCTGAAAGAGCCCTCATACTTCCGCATCACACCCTTTTCAAGGAAGAATCAACGAAAAACGGTAATGTCTGGATACTGAAACAAATAGTAATAGCGGAAATGCTCATTTTTTTGTCTTCTTATGGTCTTTTAACGAATTCTTCCAAGAAGCTCTGTTGATTTATATTTTTTAAATTTTTTACTTGTAAATATAATTGTTAAAAAACAGCCGTGGTGGCTTGTTGGTAAAGTCTCGACTTCAGAACCCAAATCATTCAAGTGTGAGACCCGATTTCACCGAAGAACCTCCATGTAATTTGGTCTGGTGCGCTTTAAATCCATCGGGACCAAACATCCTGCCTTTCATGTAGTGCGGAAGTTTAGAAAGGAAATTGCAACTCAGGCACTTTCCTAGTCATCTGATAGCGATTCAAAGTTCCAATGTCCTTTTCAAAGTAATCCTAATGTTGATTTAAAAGGGAGCGTAAATAGAACTAAACTGAACTAAAATAGTTAATAGAGCTGAACTAAACTTAAATAATTTATTTTAAAAATACCTTCAGAAGAAAGCTAAAAGAAATAAACATTACTTATTCAGACATTTTTTGAAGGATGGTTAAAGTAATTAATCAAAAATAAACTTTAAAGTACTGTTAAAGCAAAAAAAAAACCCCTACAAAGAACGTCAATTTTATTTCTTTGCATACGAAGTATACAAAAAAAAAACTACCAAACAACTTGGTCTCGATATTTTAACTATCTCCACGTTTCAGACCTTCCTGAATCTAAAAAAATTAGAATTGTGTGTTTGTGTTTCTGACTCTGTCAGACGCAAATGGATTGAAAGGTTACAAAGATATTCTAAAAATTTTCAGCTACATCTGTCAACGAGATGACAGTCTGCAAATTCATAAGCATGCAAACACGGCAATTAAAAACCGTGATTTCTGAAATAAATGAAATTTAGAATGCAATCAGATGACTTCACCTTTAATTCTATATCAACTTTTGACTTCAATCAATCGGGGAAATGGCTTCCGAAACTCATATTCGGATTTTTGTTACTTGTGTAATAGCCACAGTCGAACGATTAATCTCAAGGATCATAGTCTTATAATTTCTTTTATAAGTATTGTTTGTCAATGTCATGAGTTAATAAAAAACAAATATATTTAGGTGAGAGCTCCTGGCGTTGGTTGTATAATGATACAAAACTAGTAGCTCTAAATTTTTAGATAAATATACTACTCCATACATTTGGATGATGTAAAAAATTTCCATTTGATTTTATAGTTTTACGTGAAACGTATTCAATAATGTTTTTAATTCAATGTATTTGTCAAAGATGGAAGGCTAGAGTCATAGTTATAAAGATATGGAAACGAAAGTTTTCACTGAAATGGAGAAAGGAGATATTTATTCATTAATTTTTATTATTCGATTAGTAGTAATTTAAAATTTTTATCCATGATCTAAAAGAAAAGTGAATAAAATCGCAATATTGTTAAATTCATGTAAACTTGCTTTCTAAATTATAAAAAATTACGTAATGGTGATCTCTTCATGTCCATAAATTAAGAATAATTCAGAGTCACGCGGAATTGAATCTAAATGTATGTATCACCCGTAAAATGACTACACACATCTTCAAAAATCATATGCAAATTGCAGGTAACCACCATATTGCACCTATAGTCACAATGAAGAGAGAGTAAGAGAGTAATGAATAAAAAATACAGGCAAAGAAGTAAAATTCTTCGCAAGAGATTTATAAGGCTTTCAGTGCAATAACCGCATAGTTATGACACAAAGGACGCATCTAGATGATTTTTTTACGTTGTAGAATTATCAGCCTTCTGGAAAGTGGACGTTCCGAGCGAGGAACTTGTAATCGCCCAGAGTGTTATCCCCAACCTTTGACAACGATTCTAAAATAATGTAGCGTGAGTAGACGTTACAGTACAGGTCTCCCTGAGTTACAACACCGAATAAGGACCAGTAATTGGTAGTTACTGCCAAAACAAATAGGTATCTGGAGTACAGCATCAGACCTGTCTTATCAGCTCTCTTCAGCCACTGGTACGACAGTTTCAAGGCAGACCGCGTGCAGACGCTTAGGGCATATTGACCTATATGCTCGTAGACATGCAAGATGTGTTTTACTTACTGAAACTCATTGTCGCCTGCGGTTTGCCTGAAGTAGAGAGTTTGCATTGTGGACACTATATCAGTGAGCCTGTGTGATGTTTTCCCGTCGAGTACAGATTTAACTTGCAGTCAGACTTCCATATGAAGGGTGCCAAGTACGCGTTAAGACCAAGTGAATATCACTGAATGGCACCATTATGGGGGTTCAGGATTGCTCGTTTAGGGAGGTATTATTCTGGGTTTCTGAACTGGCTGTTCAAACTGGAAACATAACAGACCAAATCTATCGAGACATGATTCTGAAACAACATGTACGCTTATTACGGGACGCAAAATTCGTGTTTATGGATGGTAACGCCAGTCCTAACCATGCAAACATCGCAAACGAATGCCTTCAATTGGAGGATATCACCCATATGAACTAGCCAGCATTCCCAAAGTACTTGATATCAGTAGAGCATGTATGGGACATGTTTAGCCGACGGATTGAAGCCCGTCAGCTATATGTCTACGGGAACTTCGGTGAGCATTGCTTGATGAGTGGGGTAATATTCCCCAAGATCAGACGGATAATTTGATACTCAGCCTACCTAGGCATTGTACATCCCTTATTGCATCGTCTGAGAGACATATTATGTATAAACCATCATGTCAATCATGTAATATTAGTTTTGGTAAATAGAGTGGGTTTTTTATTTGTTCCCGAGAACAAAAAATCACAATTTTTATTAATGATACCAAATATATTGTATCTTATGTTTAATAGATGGGCTTTACAAATTAGTCTCGTTTGTTTTGCTTCTGACTCTTTCTTTTTCTGGAATTGAATTACCTTTATTTTTTGGACATGAGTGTGAATAAAAAAAAATGACCTGAGAAATTAACTTTATAAATTAAATTCATTTATGCATAAAATAGAACGAAATTCGAATAACTTGCAAAATTACCTTTTGGTTTTGAAACACCGTAGCATCAAAAATAAGCAAAAATGGAAATTTTAACTCCATATTTTTCTTTCAAATACTTTAAGCATTGATTCGGGTCCCTTTAAATTTGGTATTTTTCTTCTATTCTTTGAGTTTATAGTTGCCAGTTCTTCAAACATGATTGATCTCATCCAGATAAATAAAATATTAAAATATTATTTTCAATAAAAATATTAGATATATTATTATAATTTCGTAATTTGTATATTAACTCCTTTCCTATAATTACCACACGATTTATATTTTCTAATATTAAACTTTCTTTTAGCTTTTTTAAAAAATTTTACTAATTAGAATCATTTAATACTCCATTTTCAAAATCATTTCATTACTACTCCTCAATAGCAAAACTGGGAAAGCAACTTATTTTTAGAATGAAGCTAAAGCTCTTTGCTTCAGATTGAACGGTTGAAATCTTTCTTAGTCGACTAACACAAATCATGTCTTAAATAAAGACAGCGCTTTAAATCGTTGGTTGAACTAAGAAGAGCATGTTGTTTTTGCAGTGAAAGGGTGCGAATTTATGGGAGTTCAGTGCCAAATCTCCGACCTTTCCTTTATATCTTATTTCTATGAATAGAAATCTCATGTTGAGGCGCGGAAGTTTGAATTATTTTTCGTTAACGATACATTCCCGAAAAGACAAATGCTTCCAGATACTTTCGGAGCACCGATTAGTTTTGTTGATCTTAAAGAATAACCCCCCTTTGTCGAGCCTTCTGAAACTATACTTTAATTTCTAATAAATAAGTATAACATAATATTAGAATTTAAATATGTTTTAAACTTACTACCGATTTTTAAAAATTTAAAGTGATTCAAAAGTCTGAAACATCGTATCATGATAACCTTTTAGACATCATTCATCTGTTTTAATTTATTTTTTATTTTCGTGTATTCGTGTTGCAGAAAAGTATGGCAATCGTCAATGAATTAGAAGTCGGGATACTAACGAATTTATTTGTTTTAGACCTTCATGAGTTCGAAAAACATATTTTGTTTGTGTCAAAGATAACTCAAAATCGTATTGATCTAGACGCATTAAATTAAGAATACAAACTTTGTATCAAATATGTAAATGTCAATCAAATCCACTCATAGCAAATCTTTTTGTCTCGCTGTTTGAATATAATTAACATTATAACTACAAAACGAAAGGGAGATACAGAAAATGCCACGAATTAGCATTTATAGTCTAGACACTTATCAAATTTTGAGCCATATTCAACAGGGGATTGTCCGCTTGTTGGTTTGTACTTTTAAAAGTATCTAAAATAGATAACTCAAAGTTGCTATAACTAACGGCATAAAATTGGGTATATTATTTAGTAACTACAAGTCTAGTTTAATGTCAAATTTTTATTCTAATCGTTTGGTGAAAATGCGTCTTAAACGCAAGTCGTTTTTCGTATTCTATTAACCGCATGCCAAGAATTAATCGTCAAATAACTCATCAAACATAACATGATAGATTCAATAAAATTGCTAAATTCGCATAAAAGGTTATAATAACCACATAAAAGAATGAGCCAATTTAGTAAATTTATATTCAAATATTTGACTTTAGAGCATGAACGTGATTTTTTTTCCTCGGTTTTGGCAATCTTTGATAATATTTTGTTGCATCAATTTCAATAGCGGTATCATTTATCAATAAAATTCAAAATATTACATTGTTTCATCAATCATTGTTGAAAATTAAGGAAGAAATATTCTGATTATTATCTGGAAGTTAACGTGATGAATTACAAAAAGAAATTATATTATTTTATATTCTCTCAAAAAAACAACGTGCAATTAGAGGATGGATTACGTGGAGAGTAACATTTCAAATCGCATTATAACGTCTTTTAACTGAATATTATAAACTGAATATAAAAAACTGAATATCACAAACATAATAAATAGAACAAGTATTTTATTAAAATGATTTTGATGTGTCTAAAAGAATTATGGTGTCATCTAAAAATAGTTTTTAAGAAATCTTTTAAATTTTTACTAAAATAATTTAATTAAAATTAAACACAGTCGCCAATTTTGTTGGAAACGCAAAAGCATTTATATACCACATGGCAACACGCACATGAAAACATTTCTAAAATGATTAACTAAGAATATTATTTCCTCCTTATGAATATCTATATAAATAAAAATGAACGTTTGTCTGCATGTCTCTTATGCGCCGCCGTGCCGCTCATCCGATTGCGATGGAACTTTGAATACCTACACTTATTTGTTTCTGTTGAAGATGAAAAAACAAAAAAATATTGTCAACCCTAAAGACTTGAATAATAAAGTTAAAAAAATAGAATTAATGTTATGGACGCTTCTTCTTTATATGTCACTCAATTTCAATAAATGTATTCCTTTCCGATACGAAAATAAACATTATTCTATCAATCATTCTTAATTTAACAAAACAGTTATTTTAAATTTCAAACGGTGTTTCTAAAATAACTTTTCCTACTGCAGCAACGAGCTGGGTACCAGCTAGTATATTATAAAGAACTTTAGCAACAGCATCGCAAGTATCTCCAATCATCTATACTTATAATAAAGCTCAATGTGTGTGTGTGTGTGTGTGCGTGCGTGCGTGCGTGTGTGTGTGTGTGTGTGTGTGTGTGTGTGTGTGTGTGTGTGTGTGTGTGTGTGTGTGTGTGTGTGTGTGTGTGAGTGTGTGTGTGTGTGTGTGTGTGTGTGTGTGTGTGTGTGTGTGTGTGTGTGTGTGTGTGTGTGTGTGTTGGCGATCTATAAGCCAGAGCGTTGGACCTACAGCTACCAAATTTGGTACATGGATACCTTGGAGGTCGGGAATGTACACCTCGGAGCCCTTTTTTTTCGAATTTTTTATTAGAATTCGAATTAATTAAAATTTAAGTGAAATTTCGATGCTTTTCCGCAATAACTTCTGAAAATATTATAGCACAAACATTATTTTTACATCAATTTAAAGATAAAAAATTAGCTTTCTAATGGTATCAGCGTTTTAATGTATAACTTAAGCCTCTATTTTTAACGAATTTTTAAACAAATATTTTAATCATGTTCTTTTTAGCATGTGACTGGATAAAATAAAAGAAATCTATGACGGAAGTTCAAATAAAAAAAATATATATCATCGCAAATCAAATCTAAAGGAATGGAAATTTCAGCACGTGACTGGATAAAATAAAAAATATATAAAATATGATTTTTTCTAAAAAAATAAATGCAAAGCAAAGGTTTCTATGATCCTTTGCAATATCTAAATAATTAATTCAACAAATCTTCTTTATTTACGGTAAACCTGATTTAATTTAGACAGGATAAGTATTGAAATCTCGACTTAATGGCATATTTCTATAATCGTTTGCAATATCTGCATCATTAATTCAATATTTTTTTTTCCAATATAAAATGTGGTAGTTCCTAAAAAAGTGAATGCAAAGCCAAGGTTTCTATAATCGTTTGCAACATCTAAATCATTCATTCAATGATTTGTTTTCCCCTTTTTCGCTTTCTTTAAAAAAACATGTTTAATATTTTGGTAACATCACCGAAAAAAACATTTTTAATATTTTTGAAGCATAACCCATAAATTATTAGAGCATTAAACTCAAAAAGTTTTTCCGAATAAAGTTACCGACTCTTTACCTACTAATAACTGAATCTTTTAACTTTAACTCTTTCTTAAATTTCTGCTAATGAATATGTGATTTAATTGAAAATTTTAGAACGCATTACTCATGGCGAACCAGCTGGTCGCCAAAGGCGGCTAGTATAGAATACATGTGACGTAAACATCTAATATCTGGCGCATGAGCAGCTTTGATCGCTTATATAACAAGAGATTCTACTTTAGAAAAAAAGAGGAGTGGGAGAGATAAGGAAAAAAAAAGGATTTATATCTAACAATTTTTGAGATTTAACTTCAAAATAGACTTCCGCATTTATTTCATAGAGTGTTCAATTTTTAATTTGCACTTGTAATAACCTATAATAAACTGATTTCATTAATCTCATATTTTAAATATAAAGAAATAATAAAGTGAAATTTCAAATACGTGAATTCCATAACGGTTTCAAATATACAGGATAAATTGTCACAGGTAGTAAGTAACACTTACAACCTTTGCAATTATTTCTTTTTTGATTAAAAAAAATCATAAACCAATAATTAAATCATTCCATTTCAATATGAAATATTTTATGTAAAAAAGTATTTTTAAAGTATTTACATTATTAAAATCTTTTTGTTCATTATTTACATTTCGTTGAGCATTTAATTTATATACTACAAAGAAAGATTAAATCTTTTTGGGATCTTGTGGGATAACTCCATAACGAAAACCAATACTGAGGATAAAAAGTTAGTCCTCAAAGGTAGCAAGTTGCACTTGCTAACTTTGCAATTACATTTTTACCAAAATATAGAAAGCAAGCAATTAAATAATTCCATTTCAATATGAAATATTTTATATAAAGTTTTAATGTATTTTCATTATTAGAATATTTTTGAATTTTATGGAGACATTTCACTGTGTATACACTGTGTATAATACAAAGAAAGGTTAAATCCTTTTAGGATGGTTTTAATGAATATTTCGTATGAATTAACTTTCACAGATAGATATAAATTAATTTCCATTTTAAAATACAACTAAAGTCATATGCCATCTTTGATGTCGTTTCAAATTTCATCGAAACTCGAAGAGGCATTTAAGAATAAAGTACAAGTTTCTAGACGATGAATCACAGTACTCCAGAAGCATCAAAGAAATCACACCATTTTTCTAAGAAAATTTGACAGGATCTGAAGAGAAACAGCTATGTTAGAAGTCTAGCCAAACACCTGGTTTTGAATAAAAGTAAAACTGTACAGAAGTTGAAGTTTAGCTGTCAGAAAAGTTTCGAAAGAAATAGAGATCGCTGTCACAGATATGTCAGGCAGTGAAAAATTATCCAAAAGTAAGATGGAACTGTTTCACTTTTAGATAGATAACCCTGTCAGCCAAGAAATAAATTCAAATAAGTTCTTGGAATGGGGAGTATAAACGAACTGCTCTGTTTCTGGAATGGCAATTTTCCACTTAACAAGGGTAAAAAAACAAATGATGTGTTTGGAATCAAATTGATTAATTTTCAATTAAATATAAATAATTTGATTTGAAAGTTCCCAATTTCTGTATTAATTATTATATTAACAATTCATCCTTGTAATTAGAAAAATATAATAAATTTGTTTTAATTATCATAATTATATCAATGTGTTGCAAAATAAGAGCGATTCATCAGAATGATCTGATATTTGGCATGTGGGGTAATTAAATTTGATATTTTTGTCGATTATTAAAACATTTGTCAATAGTGCCCTATGAAGAATTATGAAGAAAATTCATAAACGAACAATCGTTTCAATTAAAAATTATTTGAAATTGCCACGTCCGATAAGATTGTCAGTCTTTAGGACATAATAGCTTTTTTAATTGCAGTCAGTCATCTCCTTATCATAGAATTAGGCCGTATGTACAGAGATTTTCGTGACGTACTGTGATGCTCATTAACGATCAAGCTATTTCTAAAAGCAACGACGGACAAGATTTCAAAAAAATCTTTGACTTTTGGTAAAAAGGGAAAGATGCTAAATTGCAAGAAGCAAAATTTCATATAAACACTTACAAATTTCTTCGTGATATCAAGAAAGTAAAACCTTAAATTAAATACCTATGACTTTTCCCATGAAATGTTCAGTATGCTGTCCACCGTTTTTGAAATATTTTTTTTCTTATTCGAACGAAATTCTATTGCTTCAACAGCATTCATGTCAATGTTGTTGAAGCAATAGAATTACCGTAGTACCATAGATACCAGTCATTCTTCTTAAATAATAAACAGATATTTTTAAATTTATATTTATTAATTAAAAAACAGGACATTGTTAATTAAATATCTATGAATTTTCCCAGATTTATTCATAAATATATTTATCTCAAATTGATTAATATTCCACTCTGCAATTATATGATGATGAATTGGTGCTGATTTAATAATTTTAAATTGCTACCCAATTCTAAATACAATATTTTAGGCAACATACGAATCTTGAAAGATGCCACATAAGAATGGTGGAAAGTCATTTCATCCCAATGAACTAAATTCATATCTAAGTCACTCAAATTACTAGTATTTGAAATAATTATGAGTTGAGAAATCTCATTCTCTAATTCGAAGGCGAATTATGCTACTGTGGTTCGATGTATTTATATGTTGATACGTGTTTTCAAGCTTGTCTTCTGAAGCTGAATATGTTTATTGCTTTTAAAGAATTTGTTGTCAAATATGAAAAATTGGTCATTTTAGTTGTAGACTGTTTAAGAGAAAAATAAATTATGATATGAATATATGTAATTCGATGATGTTTTTACTGCAAGTGTGTCTATATGGTGATATCTTGAAATTTGAAAGTAGTTTATGATATTATTTACTAACTTATGTTCTTGTTAGCATATTCCATTTTATTTCAGTCAATTCTAAAATGCTGAGAATTAAACTGAGAATGGAAGTTTAAATTGTATTAATAAAATACATTGTATAACAATGCATAACAAGAAATTTATTCATGCTAAATTCGATTTCAAAAGGCATTTGCCCAATTGGTCAATAGTCTTCATAACTTCAAAGAAATATTCCTTTTTTTATCATATGAGAACATGATATATTTTCGCTTGAGGTTTTTGCAGCCTCAAATTGTCTAGGCAACAAACTGTCAATCCTCACAATACGTAATCAACAAATTTGCTAATTATTCCTTTTTATGTATGCTACTTTGATACCAGATGCGTTTTTAAAAGGTTGCCCTGCTGTTAGAAGCAAAGGTTGACCTGCTGTTAGAAGCAAAGGTTGACCTGCAAAGAAGACCCCCCCCCCCATGTAGTCATCTGCATATGCGCAGATCGTTTTCGCTATGTCTCATAAACTATATATGTTAGATACCAAATTAATACTATAGTTTTCTCCATAGTAATCCTACTACACAATAGAAGATCCTCCATGGAGTCATTTACTGAGCATGCTCAGTTGATTTTCGTTATATCTCGTAAACTACTCATGTTAGAGTTATTCGGTTTTCACTTAGAAGTACCCCCGGTGCTCCTCCAAATCCCCAAAATTTTGAATAAATTGCTCATGAACAGAACGGATTCTGCTTAATATTGTTCAAATCAATCGCGTATCGGTACTATAAAGATCCTACGGGTTTAGAGATGTCGATGATGTCAACTTCCGGTTTGTCTGGAAGTGTTATATCTCGACTTCTATGCAACTTTAAGACAAGTGTGACCCATCTAAACGCTCGTCTCAAGTCGAATAACATTTTTACAGAAACTCGGGTTTAGAAATTTACTTCGAATTACATTGCATTTGCTCCTATCTTTCGATGGTACTCTCTGAAACACACGTCACGATACGAGTTTCAAAATGCTACTCTGACTGATTCGCGTGATATAGATTCTCAAATTTGCAAAAATTTGAATTTTTGAAGAATTTTTCTATTTTGTTTTTGTTAGCACTATTTTTACTACTGACATTGATACACTACTTGATGTTCTCTATTGAACGATAACACCTTTAAGCTGCTTACGCTATTAGGAGCCGAGAAACAGAAAAAGACATTGGTGTTGATTTAGTTAGGGGAGTTTAAAACTCAATATCGCGTAGGCAATGAATAAATCATAAATAGAGCGTCTCGAGTTTCTTCCGATGAAACCTTGTAAAGTAAAAAAAGAAAGCGAACGAAAGAGCAAATAGAGGTGGGAACCCAAACCCTCAATCAAACTTTCAGAAACAAAACCTTCAATCAACAAAAATGAATGATGAAAATTTAAAATTAGAGGATAATAAAAGTAAAACAGCTTTACAAACGGGAACGAAGAAAGATTAAACGTATGCAGTGTGTTAGAGAATCTCAATCGCATCACTCAACTTCAGACACAGAACATATCCATTTCGATTCTGAATCACAAACATCAAAGCTCAACGCAAAACGTCTCCGTTTCGATTCTGAGTTTCAAATCTCCCTTTCTAGCTCTAAGCAATTCATCGAAAAGAACTGCTCTCGTATGATAACTTGAAAATTGTGATAGCAGATTTCTTTTTTATATTCTATTACAAGTTGCGTAGGCTTAGTCACATATATTTTTTCAATTAAATCAAAATGTGAGGATTTTTAATTTGATTCAAGTCATGGCGTGAACCCGTGTAGCACACCAAATAAAAGACAGAAAGTATAAAATAGCAATTGAGATAAAATATGCTCACATGAACCTTATATGGTTTCAGAAAAAAAATTCGTCAAGTCAGGGGTTTGATTTTGTACGCAAATGAATAAATCACACAATTTAGAATTTAAAGTTATATTATTTTAAAATTATCTTTAAAACAAAGTTACCCTGAAATTATTACTTACATGTATATCAGTAATAAAAGTTATATTAATTAAAATCAATACCATTTTTTTTATTTGACAGAATGCTTTTCCAATCTGTTAATGCCCAGCGTCCAGATATCTTCTAATTTAAAATAGTTTATAAAGTAATTACATTTTATTCTCATGGCCAAACAAAACATATTCCATTGTTTATTTACTCCTTTTTTATTGCTTTATTTAAGGAATCAACTTATTTTTCAAAATTGTCATTTGGATTACAAATAAAATTCTAAAGTCAAATTGCCGTCTTTGCCTTTTCTTGATTGGATTAATTTTCAGATTAAAGAAAAAAAAATGTAGGTAATCTTTAATTTTCTCCTTTTTTTACTGCATTATTTAAAAAAGATTTTTAATGTTTATCTGCATAAAGGGTTTTTTTCAGTCTCTCGTCATACATTTTACGAAAAAATAAAAAATAATTGAAATAAAATAATTTTCCCTTTCTGAATTTAATCTTATTTCACCGTTACCTTGGTTTATGTAATTTTAACGTACTTAACCGTTTAACTGTTTTTCCGAGTACCATGCATTCATCAATTTATCGAACTTTGACAGTTGTAAGCAAAAAAATAAATCATTCATAACAATTATAGTTTAGAATTAAAATTATTTAAATCAAGTATTCAATGTATTTCCTCTTGAATCAAAATAAGAAACTTCCCATAGTGGAAAGAGTCATCTTGTTAGCTGATGAAGGAAATAAAACAATCAAGGAAAAGGGAATTATTTTCTATGTTTTAAAGTAAGTTTGATTCAAATTATTAATTATAAATTTATATATATTTTATTCAATTTATCGTATTAAAAACTACTTTTAAAAAAGACAATCTTTTTGACTATAAATTTCAAACAGTAATTTTATAAAATTCCATATTGAAAAGCTTCATCCCAATCATCGAAGTTGAAATAGATTTTTGGAAATAAAATACAATTTATTCTTCAGATAATAACAAATTTTCCTTAAATGGTCTCTTTATAACTAATGAAGAGACCTATTTCTGTCTTTTCTTTTCAGCTAATTAACACTGAAGAACACTTATGGAAATAAAATGAAAAAGTTCTCAAGTGCAAACAGATCATTAGTGATAATTTTTATTTCAATTCTCCTTGGGGGACAAATGCCAAATGTTACATTCAACTTAATTTGAGAGTTATTCTTCCCATTCTCTATAGATTTATAAACACTTCAATTGTTCCATAACGAATACGAGAATTCTTGTTTGCAAAATATTTTATACTTATCTGAATGCTGTGTTTTAAATATAAATAATATTTTCTTTGATAAATTAAATTAAGTTTGATTAATTTCATTGTTGCATTCCAATTATTGTTTCTCTTTAAACCTAATAAAGAATTGTAGTTCTCCTTTATAAATGAGGAATTTGTCCGTGAAATTCCAGGGAATCGTTCATTTCAGAAATGACCAAATAAAGTTGTTTTACAAGTACCACTTTAATTTTAATTGCTATAAAGAAGATAAATGTATTTGCTTTATTAAATTTTCTTTTTATTCTTGAAAATGCGTAGAAAGGATTTAGCTGTTTTAATGAATTTTTATTTAAAAGAGCATACGTGAAAGACAGTGTTCCATGCGTCTATTAATGAAATGGTGATTTGATTAAAAAAATTTAGCATTTATATAAATATGAAATAAAATTTCAGTTTTAGTAAAAATAAATAATGTTTTAATTGGGTCATGCAAAATAATAGCATAATGATTGCATCAAAATGTTGGAGTTGGCTTGAAACAACTGATAAAAAGAAGCTGAAATCAACAGTCAACTATTATTTTATATTAAAAACAATATATAATAACTAACACATTAAAGAAATTATATATTTCACAGAGGCTATTAATAATTTTATTTTGTAGTGCCGAAATATGTTTAAAAAAATAATTACTCCGTTTTCAAACAGCTGTATAAGTACATAAAATAATATATAAAATAATTTATATAAATAATATAAATTTATAAATAAAAAGTTTCTTCAAAGTTACAGTGAATGACAATGATCAATCAGTTGCATTAACTTTTAAAATTATTTCATCTACAGGTTAAATCAGTCTAGCTGTGATCCTTTCAAATGTTTTGATTCTTCCTTTTGAATTTCATAACTCACTGACTTCGAAAGCTAAATCATTTTGTGCTCTAAAATTTCATTTGAAATCAACAGTTTAATGTAAAATTATTTGATTGCTAACATCTGGCGTTTCTATTGAAGAAATAAGTCTGGTTGCTACAAAATCTAACAAAAATAAAGCTTTGTTTTAGAAAAAATTACTGTCTAACTAGAAGGAAAAATTCAAACTTTCCAATTCTTTTAACTCTTATGTAATCATATGAAGACAGAAGAGTACAGAAACGAGGAACTTATTATCAAACATCATGTACAAATATGATTATTTTCCAACATAATAGAGACGAAGATTTAAGCATTTATCATATTCGCAAACCATTGTTGTCAGTGATATGCTAGGGTCCTTATTGCTATTTTGAGGATCCTTATTTATGAAGTATTTAAGGAACTTTACTCTTTAAAGAAATACTATGGAAATCTATCGAAACTATGGAAATAATATCGAAATATTAATCCACCAAACACTATATTTTGGAATGTTAATAGACTAGCTATTTGCTTAGAAATCTAACACCTTCTATTAATGTCGAAGTCTTTATCAATTCGTTCAACACACATAGTTGCGACATACTTACTACCGTGTCCCCTTTCACCAAAACCCCGCTTAGAAGACATACTCATTTCTAAACTTAAGAACTGGTTGGGAAACCAAAGCTTTCAGACTAATAATCTTTGTAGGAATGCTAAAGATAATATGGCATCACTTACAGCAACGTTCTTCAAAGAGAAGATCAGAAATGTGGTAGTGGTGGTGTGTCTAATGCCACTTCTTCATATCAAACCCGATTGAGCAGAGCTCTTTCGAATTAAGACAGAGGTGTACGCCTTTCGTTGTTAACGAGCACCGTTAAGGTGAAAGTACGACTTTGCTCGAACACGCGATACAACCCTTTATAGGGGGCGGTCGAACTCATTCATATACTCATTCATCCATCCATCCACAAGTCAGAATTTAGATCCAAATCAGAGACCGATACATCCCTAACTCAGAACCCCCCAGAGGTATTGTTTGTTATGGGAACTTGGAGGACTTTGCAGTCACTACATATTTAACGTGCCCCAACTACCATTAGCCAACACATCTGTTACCTTTCGGTTACGAGATTGATGCTCTACCAACCAAGCTACCGCGACCCCTCAGAAATGTAGTCCATCGGTATGAAAAATCCTCTAAACTTTCATGACAATTGTATCATAACTTAACCATGTTTATCCCTAACCCTCTGCTCTCATATATTTTATGATAGTAAAGAATACGACATTTTTTTACTGCAATGTTTGTTATACATTGATTTAGAAATTTTTAATTTAATTTAGAAATTCTTGGGAAAGATTCAGCCATTACTCAGTCACCATCCGTTTCAGCTCTTGTTAATAGTTTGTAAAAGCGAAATAAAAATATCCAAAGCATTCATGCATGAGCAATGGATGTTAAATCAATAAGATTTTCATAGAATCCTTGGGTTTTAGCAAATCATCCATAAATTGAATCTGATGTTGAGAGTTACTATCTTCTTTAAAAAAGAAATTTGCAAAAACATTATAGAAACATCTTATCAGGAAAAACGATTCTTCATTTATAGTATGACAAAAATTAAATGGTAAGTCAATAAAAGAACTTATTTCTTCGCTTCCTTGAACCAACAACGACATGAAATCAAGACATGACGAAGAGTTCTCTTTTTCCACTGATACTTTTAAGATCTCTAATTTTCTACATACTAATTAGTATTCAGAATACAAATCCATGCTATTTCAAGCTGTATGAAATACAAATCCAAGTTTGTCTTCACTCAGAAAAATCATTATTCACGGCAAAATTATTCTCTTTGTAAAAAAAAATGCAAACCATTTGGTGATCAGTTCTATGATCACTTATTACTATAAAGGTTACCACCGATGTGAGGTTAGTAATGATATGCATCCTTCAGAACGCTAAGTGAATTTACTACCTTAACAAATGCACCCAAGACCATAAGCTACAGTGCTTGGTGCCCAATTTCTTCATGGAACCATCATTAAATCCCTTTGATAATATCTGTATCTCTGTTTTGTTCTCAAAATGACATATATTCAACTGCTGTTGTCTTTCTAACTGTCAAAATTGAAACTTTTTCACTTCTATACTGATGCTTTGAAAGGCTCTGAAAAATCCAAAAGTTTCTCATGCTACAGACTGTGTTTAAACCATACGCTACATCCGTCCTATAACACATCTTCTCCAAGTTATCAATCATTTCTCCTCAAAGAACGTCAGCGAGATGGTTTGCTCTATCCGGAATAGTTTCTTCTATTTTTCCTTCTATTCTATCGAAATATTTTTCTTCATTTCTATCAAAAAAGTTTTTACATTTTTTTTTTTTTTTGATTAGAAATGTTATTAAGTGTAAGTATGTTTGTCTGGTAAATAAGATTTGATTTTTAGTAAAATGCTGCATATTTACTTTAAGAAAGTTTGTAACATTTCATTTCTTATTTTTGATCTAATCTTGGATAAATATGCATTCATATTTATTTCTGCAGATTTTCTTACTATCTAATTACGTATACCATTTTATAATAAATTTTTCAACATACTATTCAAAATCAATATGTATGAATAATCAACTTTTTAGTGCAATACTTAAATTCTTGTATATAAAGCAGTATACAATTAATGCTTATTTTCCTTTTATTCATATATTCTTTGAACTAAAAAACTGGAAAAACGCCTTTAGAAAGTTCTCCCCTGATCCCCATTGTTTAGGCTGCCCAATTGTTCCAGCGTCTCCTTTTGCAATAACAGATTCCCTTATCTTTTTACATTCCATGGTTTTGACATGTCAATTATTTTGGTTGCTTTTGACAAATGCCGCCTTGTTAAAGATATCAGCAATGGTCCATTTAGGTTGATTTAAGATGGGCAACATATTTCATTTTTTCCTCTAGCGTTTATCTGATAAATCGTCGAGGCTTTATTAAGAATTAACTGAATGTTCGGAAAAACAGCATCAATACATGTCTCTATTTGACTTTATATACAACTCCAACAAGAAAATTTGAACTCCATTTCAAGTACATTAAATATTAACTGTATTATTTATAGCTCCGCAATTAATATGTTAAACTATAAATGTTTGATGACAATTGTTTGTAGATATTTTTAAAATAAAGTTCCCTATCATATTGATTAAAAGTTAGTTTTTTAAAATAATTTGTGGAGAAATTTTGAATAGACCATAAATTCCTTTTTAATAAAATCGTGAGAGCACACAAAAAAGTTGCTATAGACTAATAGTCGTTATAGATAGTATGATTATTTTCGTATCCATTGCTTATGTAATTATGCATGTATATGCTAATATATTAATTTTACTGCTCTTAATAATTCACTTGACATATACTAGATTATATAAAGTTGCATTTGACACATTTATATTATTTAATCATTTTATCATCAAACGAGATAATTTGAATTAAAACTTTTAAAGGGACATAAGAGGGTGGTGAAAAAAACAGAACGCAATTCTTCATTAGTTTGAGATATTTTTTCTTTCCCTAGCAAAAACAAGAATTTTATTTTATAAAAAAATAATCTCACTAATAGGCAAATTTTTACTATCATCTAGTGGACCCATCTCTTTGCAAATATCGTAATTTTACAGTCCTTTAAATAATTTTCATTTATAATCCCTTTTCCTCTTTCATTTTCCTTTAAATCATTTCCGATAACATCTGTAATGTCTCTTTTTTTTTTCAAAGAATACATGTTGTTAGGGAACTCTGGTGCCTTTTTGCAACATAAAATATCAACATTATATAACAA
Organism: Argiope trifasciata; assembly: GCA_026543055.1. Classification (NCBI taxonomy): domain Eukaryota; kingdom Metazoa; phylum Arthropoda; class Arachnida; order Araneae; family Araneidae; genus Argiope; species Argiope trifasciata. The sequence continues at coordinate 17,997 of JAPMOQ010002899.1, forward strand.
CTGGTTTCATACATTTCACCTGAAAAGTAGATGCCATCCTTCCCCTGGAGAATTAATACGCCACATTTGGTAAAACAAAGTCTAATAGGCTCAAATACATTCTAAAGAATACAAAAAATCGAGTTAAAATGCATAAATGCTTTTCTATATCATTCTGCAAATAACACATTTTGCTGCATTCTTAAATGAAACGATTGGAATTTATTATTCTTGCATAAAAGCAGAGAAGGTGGTCTAACCATTAGGTTCTCTTACACTAGCCAATACAAGTGTTGTCCTTTTTCTTTTATATTCTTATATCTTCCTATATCTATTATTTTCCTATTTTATATTTAATTTTGGACCTTGAATTAGAAGTCCTTACATGGTATAGGAGAAAAATATATATGGAATGTAGATCATCAATGATTACTCTCCTACCCACGGTTAATAGGAAATCACTCGAAAATCGAATATGCAAATTGGATGCATTTTTTCCGACCGGTTAAAATTGAATTTTACCCGAGAATAATTCTGCCTACTAAGTTCATTAATTTAAGTAATTGCGTTTACATACATTCAAAAGACAGGACTTGCCTTTTCCTTTTTAAGATGTATTCGAAATTTGATACGGATGTACATTTAAAAACTAAATATGTGAGCTAAATTTTATCATTCTAGTTATTAACGCTTTGTAGCAATCGAGTTTATTTGTACCCAAACATTTGGACATTCTATGAATGGGTTTCGTTCTAAATTTAATAATAATTTTAAAAAACCAGATGTCAGATTAATAAACAAAATTGTGCAAAGTATGTTTTTTGAATTCGGGAGACCTGAAACGTCGATACTTGTCAAAATCTGGCATTGGAATTTTTAATGATTACGTTATTTTCTCTTTATTTCGTATATGAAATTGTCTAAATAAAGTAAATAGTAACATTTTATGCAGTTTGAATAAGTAAATTTTCTGACAAATTAGATAATTTTTTATTTATTTATAACCTTTGAATCCTATGAGTCATCTACATTGTATTATTTATAATTAATATGAACGTGTGTGAGCGCGTGCTTGAGTGCGTGCGTGCGTGTGTGTTCCTTTATAGACTAAAACTATATAGGCCAGACCATATGCTTTAGAGCAACCAAATTTGGCACACATTTACGTTAGAAAGATAGGCAAACTAACTCTAAAAATGTGACGTTTTTTGGAAGATTGGTGTCAAAAAGTCAAATTTGAATTTTTCGACGATAAAAATACGTTTTCTTCAATAATTCGTATACGGGAGAGTAAAAAAAAAATATTTAAAAATGATTAAATTATAAATTTGATTCCTAATTTTGTTTCTCTATTTTATCGTACTCAAGTGTGACTTCAAAATACTAAAAATATATTGTGTTTAGAGAAATAAAAACTATCGATATATCGCTTCCCATGACAAATTGTACCTGCTTTCTTAATCAGGAAATAGAAAAAAAGCAGGATTTTACATTAATCTGGAAGGAAATCAGCATCATTCATCATTTATCTATAAAAAGATTTACAAGGAGATTAATTCACGTGATGACAGCGCCACGTGAAATATGACTATATCTAAACACATTCATCTTGTCCTTCTAAGTTATGCAGTTAGTTTAATAATTATATTAATGTACTGAATGTACTGTCGTGCTTCACCTAAACGGGAATTCAGTTAATCACAAATCTGGTATAAGCAATACATTTCTCCCTTATTATCATTACATTTGCTGATTACCTAGGTATGTTATTCCATTTCTGATATACATGTTAAACATATCAGATTTTATTGAGTCTGTTCTTTATCACTAATCTGACTAAATAATTGCGTTACAAGTTATGCTTGAAGATCCAAAACTAATCATTCCGCATCTTTTGACCATTTGCATACATCCAATAGTTAATTAAAACAGAGATGTTAACCCTAATGACCATATAATTCAAGCACGTTTTAAGAAACGCTCGTTTTTGTAACATGAGCTCTGGTAGAAATCAAAGGGTAAGATCTTTGTTCTTGGTGTTATTAATTTTTCTTAACGCAATAATTAGCCTTTAGCCTATAATTAGTGTGGTCTCTGATGTCTCAATCACTCCCTTCATTTTTATCTGGGATAATTAGGATCAATAGTTCCGCTGTTCATTTGATCCTTTGATTTTAAATTTGAAAAATGTAACCACTCCCAAAAAGGAAATGAAAAGACTTTTCTACTTTTATCGAATTGACAATCTTATTTTCTACAAAATGTTTTAGCTTTAAGGATTGGCAGTTTCGCTTTTCCAATTATTCCTACTCTGAGATTCATCATGATTATTATTTGCAACAGATAAAGTATTTAATTAAAAGAAGATTTCATTTTTATAGTTAAATTATTACTAATAAAGTATATATATCAAGAGTCATAATTAGCTCAGTAGAGCCAAATATGTATCGTGCACCAATATTTTAATGTATCGTTTAAAACTTTTTCTTCTGATAACTCTTGCCGGTGCAGCGTTCTACTATGTAGAAAACATCTGGTTTAGCTTGCTTCTAAAATAATAAAATTCAACTATAAATAGAAAAAAAATATGTTCATGATATGATGACTTTTGATATGATTCACTTTTGATCTTTTTTTAAATGGATGACAATTCAAATAAAATTGATCCTTATTAGAACCGACACCTGTGTTTTCATCAGCTGTTTTTCTCCCTTTTTCCTGTAAAATGAGCTCAATTCAAGGAATAACGTTAGGAAGGGTCAAAATTCTTAGAAACGACCAACCCTCACTAGAGGTCCGAAATTTTGTTGTTTTCTTTTTTTTATCATTAGCTTTTGTAATCTTTACTTAGAATCGCACAGAGTTTCCTGCGCTTTGAGTTTCGCTAACAATCGTTTTATATAATATTTTTAATTATCACACACACACACTTTTTTTTGTGTGGGTGTGCGTGTGTTCATTGCAATATCTGCTTAGTGTTACTTTTGAAAGCTCAAGCGTCAAGATGCTATAGATGATAGAGCACCTCCAGTATGAAAACGATATTTATATAGATCTAAATAGATTATTTAAAGTGTTTTTGCTTGAATTTAAAATTAAAGGGTAGTACGTTGTAAAAGTTTAACAAGCCTTTTCCACTTTTCAATCTTTTACTTAATTTAGCATTTCTTATAATCATCTTAATGAAAATTCGTCAATTTTTTTTCAGAATCATTGCTAATTTATATCTTTTAAAATATGAAAAAATTTTCATTAAAATCAATCGAATGGTTGATAATTAAAATATGTATGTAGTTCCACCACAAACATATGTGCAAAATTACAGAATTGAAATGCGTTAAAAAAAAGAAATGATTAGAAAATTTATTACAAAGTTCTCTCTTACTAAATATGAGATTTTGAAGCATAAAAAAAGTACTATTGAGCAAAAGAATATAGAATATCAATATTTCTCATGTAAACTATTATTTTTCTAACATCTGAAGACTGTCGAAACTACTAGAAAAAATATATACTAAAGTAAATAATATTGTTCATCTAATACATTGATGCATTTGAAAGAAAAGAATAAATTAACTATTATCTATTTCTAGAAGTTTCCTTTGTATTTGAATGCATTAAAAGCTTTGTATATTCATTCTACAGTAAAACGGCTGGCATTTATTCTTTTCTGAAATATACGTTTTCTAATTATACTGTATTTGTACAAGAAAGACAATGAAAAATGTTTTTGTTCCTATCCCATTTCCTTTGATTTTTAAGCTCAATAATTTTTATTTTTTATTTTCCATAATTCTTTATTTTAATACGTTTAAAATATTTATCATGATTATTTTAAAAATCGAGTCGATTTCCTCTTTATAAAATCCTGTGAGAATATCATTGATTCGATATTCAGTGTAATTAAAGAAAATGTTTATTGCCATATTGATAATGTAAATAATGTTATAAAGATTTCCTTTATTGAAATATTTCAGATTGTATATCGGCTTTTGTAGAAGCTTATGGAGTGTTTTTTTCTCGAGTACAAAATTTTCTTAAACTATGCATTGTTACAGATGTATTTTCTCGTTTATGATAAAAGTTTAGTTATTAAACCAACTGTGGGGGTCTCCCGAAAATTTTCCCGCATACCCTCTAATAAAGATATTATCCTAGTGAATGCATTGCTTGACAATGAATTAAAATCATATACAAGAATTAGGAAATATTAACCTTTGGAGAGAATTTCGCATTTTTACTGAATCTTTAGGAAGATCTTGGGCAAGTGTTTTGGAGTTTAACCCCTGGCATACAGTTAAAAATATCGAAAAGTCAAATTTGTGTCTCAGACACGTTCTTCTCAACCGACTGAAAAAAAAATATTTGGCATAATACTACACTTAGCTTCACAAAACCACATACCAAGTTTGATATATTTAAATTGTTATATTCTTAAGTTATCAAGTCTATATGTTTCTGGAAGTAAACTGAAAATCAATCTCTAATTGGATTACACTCAAAATTTGGTAAGCGTCTGTACTAAAAATGTTAAATCTATGCCCCGAAATTCATCTATCTAATTCTCTTTATTTTGTAACTGTCTTGCAAATGAATGTTTGAACAGACAGACAGACAGATTTTTAAAAAAAATTGACAGAAATCTGTAAATTGGATGTAAATATCGGGCACCAAATTTCAAACGTGTAAATCTCAGAGTTTTTAGTTATCTTTGTCATTAACAGACATTTTCCAAAAATGTGTTTTTTGACTTCAGGAATGTCTAAAAATTGTAGATGCGTTGACCTCTCTGAATTTGGGAAAAAATTGTAATATACATTTTCGTATGCTAAAGTTTTTTGTGCGTGCGTGTATGTTTGAGTGAGAGTGCGGGCAGGGATATTTTTATATATTCAAACATAAATGAATAAGGTTATTCAAGCACACAACAAGCGAAATGAAGAACATTTTATCGTATTGACTTCTTCCAACTTTTGTATTTTGTATGAAATATTTACTAAATTCATCAAGAAAAAGCGATATTTTTCTAAAACTCAGACTGAGGAATATTAAATGTATATTTCTTTTCCATAATCTTGCAAAGAGAAAAAACACATCCTTGAGATAAATTGGTAATAAAAAAAGTGAATAACGATTTTAAAAATACAATCGTGATTTTATGCTTCTTTAATTTGCTTTAATTTTATTGAAAAACTTATAGTCACTTTTTTTAGTCAATCAATACTCATAATGTTTTCCTTACAAAAATTATTAATTTGAGTAAAAAAAGTTTCCTTGGAACAAATTTTAAAAAATGAATGGCTTCCAATCTCATTTACTTGAAAACTGTGAGTGTTAAGGCAAAAAAAATCGTTTGGCTCGTAAATATATTCGTTATCTCATTAATAAAAATTAGTGAATAGCTTTCTTTATGAGAAAAAACCTAAAGGTAATTAATTAAGCATTAGAAAAATAACGTTAATAAAAAACAATGCAAACATTTACTATTAATTATTCCAAATATCGTCGTACTGGAGCCAAATTTCTCTAATCAATTTCATATTGAAGACATAAAAATCCTTTAATAGCATTTTAACTTAATAATTCGTTAATGCTGTTTTTAATTGCGTATTCCTAAACGAAAATTTGCTTTTTGATTTAGTAAGAAAACTAAAATTCGAATATAATGAAAAAACTTTTTTCAATAAAGTTAATAAGGTTTTTATAGTTTATTCTATCCCTTTATTTCAGAATAGATTGACTTTAAATATATAAATTAAGTGATTATGTATCACTAAATGAAAGCAGTTAATGAAAAAATAATTGTAAATAAATTATCAAAAAAACCATTTTTTAGTAATTTTCCATATATATATATATATTCCATTTAGAAAATTATTTTAGCGAATCAAAAATAGCGTACTTAAGTTATTTATTTTGGAATATTTAAGTTATTTATTTGGATAAACATTATACACAAAAAAAGAACAAAAAAAATCTTTCGTCGATTATTTAATATTTTGGAGGGTTTTTTTTATAAAAAAAATGTCAAAAGTATTGAAATACATCCAGCCATTTACTAATGGCAAGACTTTTACATTATGTAACTAACTCATTATTAAAATAGGTAGAGATCAGGTATATGTATTAGTGGAGAATCGAGATAACATTTTGGAACTTTTCATAATCACCGATTTGTTACAAAATTTGATATGAGTGTATAACTTTATGGTAATGTTTTTTTTATCTAGTTGTGTGTGAATTTTAGATTTTCTTGAGTTAGGGAAGACCATTTTCGGAAAATATCCGTCTGTTTTTCTGTGACAAAGATAGCTCAAAAACGTTTTGAGCTAGAAGGTTGAAATATGACAAAAGATCTGTACACCAAATCTGCAGATTCCTATCAATTTGTGAGTAAAATCTATTGATAGGAATTCCGTCTTTCAAAAAGTTTGAATTAATTCGTTATATTAAAGCGAATTGTATATACAGTAGTGACTTAGATTGTTAATAATCACATGCTCAGATTTAATATCTATAGTGCAGACATGCGTCAACTTTTGAGTTAGGGCCAACAAAGATCTGGATTTTTGTCTGTCTATACCTTTAAAAGACTAAAAACACAATGATTTAAATATATCAAATTAGGTATGGGATGATTTTGTGACAAAAACTTTAGCTTCGTGTCAAATTTTTATTTCAATCGGTTGAGTAAAAGGTGTATAAAACACAAATTCAACTTTTTGATACTATGAAACTCATCCAGGGATTAATCGTTAAAAAACTCGCCAAAGGCGACACGGTGGATTCAGTAAAATTGCTAAACTCGCGCCAAAGGTTAATATTTTCTAATTATTGCGAGCAAGTATCATGTAATCAGTTCTCTAGCATGACAAGTTTACTAGAGCGAGAATGTTTTATGGAAACCACTTACACTGTTTAGTATATCATGCTTACCTGGGGAAGCATAAATATATAGATAGACAATCCTCCAACACTGAAATTTAATGTAGTGTTTGATAAAGATAAACAACACTATAGTTTTAAACTACTAAAATTAGATCCATCATTGCGTTTTTATTTTATCATGTTCATAAACATACGTATCTAAATGGGCAATTCTTAGAAATGTTAAAACTTTGTTTCATAAAAATTACTATTTCGCTATCGGGTCACATCCGAAATTTCATTAATGTAGCTCATCACTTTTTTAGCTATCCTGGTCGCAATTTAACAAGTAAAATCCTTATCTCAAAGCACCTTATGATTCAGCGTGGTCTAAACAGTACAAATCTATAAGAATCTCCATATCATTTTTTATGATAGTAGCACTTGTCTTTTATATATTTAGTATAAGAGAAATTTATGAAATAAAGTATGCCACAAAAATTACAATATCTAGAAAGTATTACATACTTGCTGCAAGCAAATTTTATAAAACATTTAAAAATTAATTTAGCAATTTAAATGAAGTATATATTTACGTAGAATTTAAAACTGTGCAATATTTGATTGTATAGTAAAATCATGCATTATTACGCTTATGCACTATTGTGCAGTGTATATTCAATTTTATTTTATTGTATATTAGACTAATTCTATTTAAAAATAAATAATTGAAGTATAATGGGTTGTAAATCAATGTATTAATTCCTTAAAATATATTAATGCATCTGATTCATGTATATTGAAGACACAGACAAAAGGAAAACATCGAATAACATTTGAGATTGCGTAATTCATGACTTCAACTTTCCTACAATCCGATCGCAAGGTAATGAAGAGCACCCAGCCACCAAACAGGCTTTGAATGAACGAAGAGTATAATCAGTGGAAAAGCGACACAAAAGAAGTCTAGTCATGGGGCCTTCTGTGATTATATGATTACCCCGAATTACTCCGAAAAGGAAATGATTTTGACCTGATAAAAGATAACACAATTTTTAAAATCTAGAATGGTCATTTTTATCTGCATATTTCTGAGAGTCATTTTAACTATGAAAGATTTTTAAACGACCCAGTTAAGAGCAGGAAGATTTCATTGTATGCAATAATTTAACTGTTCTTCAATTCAAATTCATAGATAGTAATTTAATGGGTAAATTTCAGAATAATGTTACTAGATATTTCCTATTGAATGTCATTACATAACACATGATTCTTAGAAATTGGATCAGGAATGAGTATCCTAATAAGTATCCGAATCTTATGTATTTATTTATTTTGAAGCAATGCATTGAAATATGGAAAGATTTATGTTATGATTGAATGCTGAAATATTGAAAGATTTATG
>JAPMOQ010002900.1:5319-18490 GCA_026543055.1 Argiope trifasciata
TTCGTGTATCAGTTCACAAAAGCAAACTCAGTAGATTAGGTAACAGACAACTTTTTTTTTTTTTTTTAATTTGATATGACTTGAAGTCAAATCCTTTTAAGCCGTACGAATTGTTTTATTTATTTAAAATTTGGATATTAAAAATAACAAAACACTGTTGGTAACGCGATTTTTGTTTTACTGATGTAATAACGTGGAAACTGATGCATTTTATCTCGCGTGCCGAAACTAATACAAAAGAAACGCGAGTTTCGGAACGCGACATTATTACTTTATACCATAGCAATAAATCTCAAATTGACTACGTTTTAGTTACAAATCATTTGTATGGGAAAAAGAAAAGGGCTATTTTTAGGGTTTTTCAAGCAATAATTCTAATTTTTCTCGCCGTAAAAACCATCCTTGAACTTCAACGAACATTTTAAAAAAAGATTTGGCCAAATTGGTCCAGGCGTTGTTGAGTTATGCGCTTACCAACACATTTTGCGATTCATTTTTATATTATAGATAAAGCATTATGCTATAGGTCAATGTTTAAACAGTTACTAAAAATTCTGAATTAATTGCAATTAAGCGTTAAATTTGAAAATGCATTTTTCCTGTCAGTTTTAAATCCTTTTTAAAATTACTAAAATACACAGCAATAAATACACCTGCAGGGTTGGTCATCCTTAAATTTTCTCACATGCTTTCTAATGGACCTGTCATACCAGAAAACTCCCAACGTTTTGGAATTGGTGTACAACAGTTATGAAATGCCAAATTTTTGTGCGAATTTAGCATTTTGACTAAATCTATCCTGTTATTCTTGGCGACTGTTTGTCCATTAATACATGGTATGCTCTAATTTGTGTTTTAGAATACTTTTTCCCAACCGATTGAAACAGAAATTTGACACAATACTGCACTTGTAGTCATAAATTCAAATACCAAATTTGATAATTTTAAATCATTGCATTTTAGAATTATTGCGTTTACTTCTGCCTAAAAGTTAACTGCCAACCTGCTGTTCGATTCAAAATTTAATAGGTTTCTACATGTTAAATATGAGAACCTAATTTTATCTACCTATCTGTTTTTATTTCATTATTATCATGTTACTCTATAATGGCATATAAGAGCCAGACCAGGCAAATGGACTTAATCTTTACGGATTTTGCTCAAAATCTAATAGAAATCTGCAAATTTGCTGTAAAGACAATGTACCAAATTTCATCCTACTAGCTCAAATCGTATTTGAATTATCTTTGTAACAGACATATATTTTCCAAAAATGTAATTTATAACTAATGAAGGCCAAAAATGTAGAGATTCGGCAAATTCTTGAGTTAGAATTTTCTGAAGGTTACTGAGGATTATTTTTAAGGTTACACTATAATGAGTATATGAGAGTAAGTCATGTAATTGATATCCGACCCGCCTGAAAGCAAGCTTATACACTAATGATCTGACCGCAGCAACAGCAACACTGGCGGGATCTGTGGTTTAGTCCTAATGACCATCATTACCGGTCCCTATACAATCCTCCCCGTTGGGAGTATATCCTATGGAGGGTCATCGATGGGAGGGTCAGAATCCCACATTTTAATGTGCCCATCGGGTTGGCGAGATTCAACTACCATGCCGGAAACATGTCATTCCCAACTACGACGTGCCTCCCTGGGATAGTATATGAAAGTAAAAACGAAATGGGTAAAGTATATAAATATATAAAAATGTTAAATTCAAATTTATTTCCCAAAAAATTAATTATTTAATTAAAAATTAACAGTACAATATATTTCGTCAGTATTTAGTTATTAATGATTATCTTTCTTTTTCAAAAATTTATCTTCAAACTCCAGGCTTCAGAAAGACAATTTGCAGTGTCAGAGAGTTTTAAAAAGTTGTTTTAAAGTTTTTGGAAGAGATTAAAGGGCTAAATTTCTAGCAGTACCTTCTTCTCTTTACAAATTGTGCATGGAATGAATGTTATTTTATTGCGCATGTTCATATGCAGATATCTATTATGTATTAAATAGTTTCGTCCATATTTGAAAATTGGTAGATCGCTTTGCACTTGATTTTAACACAAAAATAAAAGCCTTAAATTGAATTCATACAAATTCTATGTATTATCTATATAAATAAAAATGAATGTTTGCCTTTTTGTCTCTTATGCGCTGGTGTACCTCTCATCCAATGAATTTAAAATTTCGCCAATATATTGTTTGCACTTACACAAAGATTATAGCCATAACACAATCATCTAAAGTGTAAGAAAATATTTTCAGATCTATTTAAGCATTATGGATTGATCACCAAATAACTCGCCATGGAGACACAAAAGATGCATTAAATTGCTAAATTCAAGCTAGATATTAAATTACGTAGCTATTGCATGTAAATTCAATGTAATTCTTTCTTTGAAGTAATAGTTTTATGTTTTTTAGAGTATTGGAGAAAGTTTTATGGGAACCAATTCTATAGTTTTGAAATTTTAACGAAACATTTCATAACATTTTAGCGTTTTTTTGCAGTAACTTCAGAAAGTGTTATAGTACAAATAATTTTACACCATCTTAGCTTTCAAAAATATCTTTCCAACTATATTAAAGATTTCCTGGTATAAATATATTTTCTATGTTTAATCAGTTTTAAATGAAAAATTTTTAATCACATTTTTTAACATTAAATTTGAAAATTCTGAATGAATATAAACGAATCCCGAGATACAATAAATAGTTTCTTTCAATTCCATTCTGAAAAAAGACCGTTTGTAATTCTGAAAGAATACAGAAATCCAATACAAAAAAATATTAATATTTGTTTGTAGAATAGAATAATAAAAATAGAATAAATACTATTCATGTTTCTTCTTTATACATCATTTGGTTTCAATGCATGTATTCGTTGTCGACAAAAAATCAATATTATTCTTTCTTTCATTCCTAACTAAACGATATAACTTTTTCAAATTCCAAACGATATATCCAATATTATTTCTTCTGCGGCAGCAACGCGCCAGTTACCAGATAATTGATTATATTTTTACAAAAAACAATGAAGGAAATGTTGGTATTCTGTTGCTCTACGCACAACCTTCACAAAATGAAAATAAGCTTTGAATTTATGAGAGAAATTCTGAATATTCTATGATAATATTCAAATTGTATTCTATGACTATTATTATTGCATTATATGATAGTTGTAGTCTATGATTATTATTATTGCATTCTATGATTATTATTATTGTATTCTATCATTTGTATGTATCTTATTTAGTAGATAAATTAGTTCTTTTCTATCACTTAATTACGTACACATGTTTCTATTTTTAAGCTAGAACCGTTTCAGTTTTTGTAATTTCTCCAGATATGTAGAATTTCGATGTGCAAGAGGATTGACGGATTGTGTAAATTCAATGATTCTTAACTTTAGTACATTATTAATCTTTAAAACAATATGCATAATATTCGAATAGCAAACATCGAAGTATTCTGTAAAATGTTTTAATCATAACCAATTTATTGCAATATATTATTACCAAAAAAGAGATTAACATTCTAACAACGGTAATGGCAACGTCGCCATGTTTCGGTGTGACAAAGTGGTCAATAGAATCTCGACATTTTGATTATGGAATAGCAATTATAACTTACAAGTTTAGGGAAAGATTAAATTTAATTGAAAATAGTTTGGCGAGCGCATAGTGCTTGGTATAATTTAGTATATTTAATATAATATAATTAAATATATGAAATTATATTTAGTATAAACTGCATTTGAAACTAACATTTAACTGATAACTAACATTTTCTCTCACATTATTTACTGATTCATATTTTTAAATATTTTTTGGCAATTTCAATAAGATAATTTTATATTTTATATGTATTTTTACATATATATATTTTTTAATTTGGAAAAATAAATAAAAAAAGTATTTCAATATTCTGTAAAAACGCATTTAAAGCTTCCTGGATTGGGGTTCAAAATTAAAATAAATTATGTCGTGAAATTCTTCGATTTTGGTTAATTTTTCAAATAAGAAATAAAAAAAAAAATCGTGATAACCATAATTTTCAAAACATTTTGGGATTAGAAATAAGGACAAAAGTTCGCTTACCTGGAACTAAATATTTTTTGTCCAGAAAGTCTATAAAGACCGTATCCCATCTAGTTTTATTCGCTACTGAAAGTCCCTATATTTTTGTGACCGTTCTTTGTCATAAAATGAAGGAGTTAAAAAACTGGCATTTTTTTTTTGAAAACCAGAAATGAATACTGCATTGCATTCAAATATATTGCAATGCATTCGATTCGAAATGGTTCACCATTTAGCTTTCTTTTTCTTAATAAAAATGAATTTTTATTCTTTTGCATCTCACATGAGAAATGTTTCCAGCGCAAACAACGTTTGGGTATGGAGTTTGTAGTTCCTCATTCCCTAGAAAACACTGAAAAGAGCGTCAAATAATATTGCTACTAGCCTATAATTTCGCTTTCCCGCACGTATAGTGCCGTCACTAGAAAGAATGATCGACAGTAATTTGTCCTGGATGGTGTCGGGTGTCGTATTAGTAACCCAGAGCATGGGGGTAAACTTAGCGACCATTTGGTAACAACAGGAATAATACCAGAAATTTTAAGAATTTTTCCGATCATCCCATCAGCAGCCGAGAAACGTCCAGAAGGATCTTGATTGATCCAGAAGCATTTTGCCCCGCCTCCAGGAGGTATATAAGGGCGCCAAGCAGATAGGAAGCTGGGGCTGTGATGATCGATCGGTTAGACCTAAACTGAGATGTCATGGAATGGTCGTGGATAGGAGTCCTCAACTGAGGATTTGCCTGGAGAATATCGAAGCTACGACGGCGTGCTGAATTGCTGTTTGCCGTATTTAGTCTAAGCCTGTGTTGTGTATAGTTGCCCGTTGTGTCGTCGTCGTGAACAGAGCAGTCCTGAACTGGGAAGTAGTTGCGAATTGAAGTTGTGAGCTGTCAGCGAAAACGAGAAGAGACAGCAGAAATTTCAGTCGTTTGGAGAGACCTGGTGAGGGTAGGCAGAATCCCTCAATGATTCCCCCTACTGCTGTAACCTGTCTGGCCGCTTTGTTTGCTGTGAACATTGTCACTACGGAATTTCTATGCTTGGAATACTGTTGTTATTGTGAGCTACTGTCTGCTGTCCCGTGTGTTCGTCTCGACTGTGTATAGTTGTCTTTTGTAAATATTTGTCGTTTTTGTGCTGTGCTGTCTTCGTTCTGTAAATAAACGTTGTCTGTGCTGTTTTTTTTTTCTACTTGAAAAACTGAGCATTGTTGGGCTTATCTTCTACACTATACATCCCACTATACAAGTAAATGAAACCGACGGTTTAGTAAATATAAGGAGGATAATCCGTAACAATATTATGATCGAACAATGATTGCAATCAATTTTTCATGATCCTCAAACTTGATTCAGAAAATAACAATAAATAAATGCAAGAAAAAGGAATACATTATTACGAAAGGGAATAAATCCTCTTATTATGCGAACTTTGATCATGAAATATATGTTGCTTAAACAAACTTCCTTTTTAAGTATTTGCAGTTATGCAAATATTAATTTTTCTTCCTTTAAATATTGTTCTTTTGGCATTTGATTAGAGCATCTTTTTAAAAGAAAGTTGCTTAAAAATAATTTATATTCTGATCACTGGGTCTTATTTCTTAAATAAATCTTTCAACAGGATTATCCTTTTCTTATCTTTTATAAATTTTCTTACATTAAATATGCAAGAATATAAAAAAATATTTCAAAAAAGAATTCGATGCCGTATTTTTATGAATCACCACGTTTTACCATATCTAATTCATTCATCAATTTACTATAGGGTTCATAATGAAACTGCCCATATTTGCTCTCTAATCAAGATTAAATGATTCTAGAAGCCTTTGATGGCCAATTTGCTCGTCCAGGTTATCAGCGTTTTAGACCGTTAAATATTGATGTTGAGTTAATATATTTTTTAAATGGTTATTTGAAATTATCTAACAATATGAATTTATTTGAACAAGTCATACAAATTATATTTCATGAAATTAAAAAGTACGAACTACAAAATTAAAATCCAAAATTATAGTTTTTTTTAAATTGCAATATTTTTGTCCCTTCTATATAGCTGGCATTAGCTATGGCACAGATTAAGTTATGCATGAAGCCATGGATGACCATAAATTTGGAAAGTATAAAGGAAATATTATGGGCATTTGGGAAACAGACCTTCGATGAGTATAGTGGAAAATCAGAGCCAATACTCTGTCCATTCATTCCATACTGAGAAACGCAAGTATTGGAACATAATAGAAAATGAAACAAAAATATTACTTGTAGAAATCAACAGCACATTTGTTAAGAGCATTTGCAAAAATAAACTGCATACGTCTTTGTGCTGTCATTTGTAGAAATAAACACTACATAAGTAAACAACACGTCAATAAGCGGACAACAGTTAAAGCAAAATAAATAAATAAAGGGGAGAGCTATATCTGCGATCTGTACTTTAAAGAGATTGTATTAGTTTCGGTTTAAAGATAATTCTTATTTCGGACTCCTGACATACCACCTAAAACTCAAAACTCACGTCTTAATAGAGATATCACCATTTTCGTGTAGTTTCTGAGACCATTTTTGTGTCCAGGTCTTTTGTCAATTTGTCACCAAACCAGCAGGTTTATCGTGATTACCAGGAATCATGACATGTGAGTTCAGATTCCATATAAATATATGTTAAGTATTTTTATTCCCTTCCTTCTCGCTCCCTGTGAAAATGACGGGGTGAAATTTCTACCTCTATTTCTCGCACCCGTGATATTTCCGGGCTGGCCTATTCAAAAGTAATGAGCCAAAAATATTAAAACAATCTATTTCTCATGTTCATTTCTCAATATATACGCCATAGGGCTGCCCTAGATTATTTGTTATGTTTTTATTGATAGTTCAATTATTTTAAACTAGATGTCAGCAGAAAGGAAACTCGGTACTATTGTCCTGATTGTGATGTTGGCCTATGCATCTCATGCTTTAAAATGTATCACACAAGAAAAATGACTAGTATTTATTTACATTATGTGTAAATGCAATAAAATTATGTTTGAATGCTTACAAATATTTTTTATTTTCTCCCTTTGTTAGAAAGCTAACATTCAGTCACAATAACCCTGAATGTTGGCTTTTCAGATTTTTTTTTTTTAAATATTTCAAGCTAAAACTTAACTAAAAGATTAAAACTGAATGCAAATATTGTACATATACTGTTTTATATAATTTTCTTAAATAAAAAATAGGTAACTTTCTGACCATTTTCTTCAAAATTATGCGACTTTTAAGGGGTTAATCTATATAGTCTTTATTTAACGGCTCAAAAGTTTCTGTAAATTACAATATCTGTAATGTCTTTTTCTGAAAAATGGATTAAGTACGCAAGAAGGGACCTATACACATTCGCAACTTATTTTAAAATTACGTCTCTGTATCTACTAATCTATAAGTTTATGAGCATGATATTAGAAAATGAAATTAATTTTTCAAATCAAATTTTTTTTGAGGTCATTACATAAATATATGTAAAACTTTGCATTAAATTGTCCTATAGTATGAGTACTTATCTTCTTTTTGTATATATACAAGTCTGATTATTTAAAATTTTAACAAGATAGAGATAAAAAATTTAATATGTATTCTTCACTTATCATTCACATCTAAATTAAGAGTCAAAATTAATCGATGGACTTTCTTTTCTTCAGAAGTATGCAAAGAAAATAACCCATAAACAAAAAGCATCCGAGAAATTAAATTTGGCATATATTTCGAAAATTTTCAGTTGCAACAAATTTTGTACTATTTTTTTGACCATAACAATTAAAAATAAACTGTTTGCAATATGAATTCATTAATTTAACCTTATGTTATAATCATAGTTTAGCCATATGTTATACTGAAAAGGGCATTTTGCCGAACAACTATTGGACGATAGAGAGATCAAGTTACCAGAGGCGGAGATTGGACTGAGATAAAATGCTGGGTTTTTTCGAAGGAGAGAGAAGAGGCTTCTTGGATTGTGAACTACTGACTAACAATCTATTACTGCCCCTTCAAGGGAAAGGAGTGTCAACCCATCTGGATGCCAGATGTTTCCCATTGTAAAGGGAATATCATTCACACTTGTTCCAGAACGGTCAGTTATGAGGGCTCATCGTTGATGGTCATTTCCTACTCCAGACTGGAGCCACAAATGAGGGCAGTTTGCTGAACAACTATTGGGTGGAAGAGAGTTCAAGTGGACGAATGGAAAATAAAAAGGCTGAGTTTGGACAGCGATAAAATGCGCTGCTTTCTTTGGAGAGAAAGAGAAGAGAATTTTGATTTGCCGAGCTGACTAACAACCTGTTAGTCCCTTGTGGTCTTATTTCTTCGAATGGACGGATAATTCTTGTCACGATAAATCTTCAACTTTTTCCTGTTACATAAATATCAATTTCCAAATGGTGTAAATATCAAATATTTTATCCTAAAATAGAAAAATTTGTTATATAAATATATGGCTGTAAATAAACGAATTGACCTAAACTCTACTTCTTTATTTGATTGGTCAGGATCAAGCCATTACAACTTTTTTTACGAAAGAAAGTTATTTGAAACCTTAAAAAATTATCATGATGATTAATGAGATAATTTTCTTAAACATCATTGAACAGCTTTTCGGATAAATGGTTATAATGGTATTATTAACCTCTTCATCTCGTTTCTTGTCTTCAATTAATCAAACCGTCAATAAAAGAGAATTATTAATGATGTAATAATATATCGGAGCTTTTATTGTCCTATAAGCAAATGGGCTTTTTTTTCTGCTTCAAAGATCAAAGTACCAATCAGACATTCAAATTCATTAATCTTCCTTTTTCCAAAAACACATTAACCAGTCAGACGAATACTGCAGACAATTAGTCTGCTGATTTGTATTTAATTAATTTTGTTCGAATCGATCTCTTAATCTTGGTGCATCTTATTAATAGATCAGCAAAATCAGGAATAATATGTATAAGAATTGTTAATATAGTTAAAACTTTAAATATCTATTCTGTGCATTCAAATGTTTTTCATAATGATATGTGTGAAATTTCTATTTTATTTACCGTGAGAGTTACTGTTAGCTATCGTGCACTTGAGTTTAATTATTATTTATATTGAAGAGAATAATTCCAAAGTTACATATTATTCGTAGTTTCTTTTCTCTAATATCTTACCGGATATGGCTTGACAGTTTTCACATCTATTTTCTTTGCTACTTTTTTAACAATTCTAGTGTAGAGAGTAATTCCAAAGTTGCTTGTATTCTATAATAAGTATAGCTTAGCAAAGTAGCTTGTATTCTATTATTTGTAGCTTTCTTTCTATAATATCTTATCGGACATGCCTAGGCCGTTTCCTCATCTATTTTCTTTTTCTTTAACAATCCTAGAGTAGAGAGTAATTCCAAAGTAGCTGGTATTCTATAATAACTTAGTATAGCTTAGCAAAGTAGCTTATTTTAAATTATTCGCAGCTTTTTTTCTATCATATCTTATCGAATATGGCTTGCCAGTTTCCACATCTATTATCTTTTATTTTTCTTTAACAATTCTAGAGTAGAGAGTAATTTCAAAGTAGCTTGTATTCTGTAATAGTATAGTTTTGCAAAGTAACTCGTATTCCATTATTTGTAGCTTCATTTCTACAATATCTTGTGGGACATGACTTGACAGTTTACGCATTATTCTTAGTCTATTTTCTTTTAAATACATTTTACCTATTTTTTATCTCATTTAAGTAAAAATATTTTTATTGTAAATGGTATTATCATTTTGTAATTATGTTCTAATAATATTTAGCCCAAATCATTTTTGATACCTGATGTTAATACTTTTATCATGAATTTTATTATCATTATTATTGATCCAGATATGATTCAGCTTTATTTTACATATTGAGTATTAGAGAGAATTTTTTAAAAATATATTCAGGATTTTAATAAAATTTTTAATTATTGCTAGCGTTTAGCTTCAGAAGTGAGTAATATATATTTATAACGTGTAGGTTTTTTATTTAATTTAAATGGTCGATTTTTATATCTAGGGGAATTGATGTAGTGTTTCCACTCCATCAAAGATCAACAAGAAAAATAACTGAAAAATGCATTTAAGTAATTGCTTAAAAGTTTTAAGCATTTGATTAAACTAGCTACCACACTTTGGTACTTTGTCTCTCACTGAGAAAAATTCTCAAAGCGACAAGTACGAAATGATTTGAATCGACATATTTCTGCGCATTAAGATACATGAGTTTGAGCAGTTGAAAATTTTAGTGATTACAGATTTTTGCTAGTGATTACTATCTATATATCTGAAAACTGATTTGCAATCACCTGTATTGTACGCTGTTTGAGTGCCAACTTAGTAATTCCAGAGCTTGGCGACGAATTTATCGACTTTGGTGACAAAATGAATAATACTGGAAACATCGAGAAGGTTAACGATCCATCCAACAGAAACTGATATACGTCTAGATATCACTTACTATTGAGTGACCTAAAGGGATTTCGGCCCACCTCCCGGAAACTATAAAAGGACGGTAGTCTCGAGATGCAATGAATTGAATCGGAATCGAGAACAAGTAATCAGTTATAACGAATTATAACGAAATTATAAGGAAACAATGACGGAATAGTCCAGTGTTGTATGGAGTTCAAGGGCATGCTAACTACTATGTGCCGAGTCCTGTTGTCCCTTGTGAAAGCAGCATTGAGTCTTGTGTGGGGAATAACCAATCTTGTAGTTGGGGTTACAGCTAAAACAAGAGGAGACAGAGAAGTAGTTCAGCCGTATAGAGAGACCGTAGATCGAAGCTCTGAAGAGCCCTTCTCCTGCTGAATTCTGTCTGGCAGATTCATGTGTTATTAGTATTGGTGTGTGCGTGGATTCATAGACATTTCAAAGCAGGCTTATTGAAGCTGGAAGATTTGGAAGAAAACCAATCGAAGAACAGTTATTGACATTTGCAGTGAAGATAAAATGTTTGGATTGAGTCAGGAAATATCAATCTTGGATTGCAAGAGGTTGGAAGGAGGTTGTATTCAGAGACTCAATACATTTTCTTATTCAAGGGTCTTGACTAAGATTTGTCAGACGGAATTGTGGGGAACCAATCAGGAAACAGCTTCTTATTGAAACAGTTACGAACCCTCAGAAACAGATGCTTTTGGGCAAATTTACTTCTGGATGACCTGGCATCATTTAACCCGTTGAAGGGAAGATGAATTCTAAACAATACGTAACTATAACAGGAACTAAAATTGTACCTATGGTGCAAACGTTCGCTGGTGGTGATGGTAAATTTCAACAAGATATTTCTCCAACCTCTACTTTTAAGCTAACAAATAATTTTTCCAAAAAACTGTAACGGGTTTGGATTCGCCTGGTAATTCTGCGATTGTAAATTCCATCGAAAATGTGTGGAGTATTGTAAAGAGACGATTGAGTGAAATGGACTGCCCAACAAAGAAAACAATGATTGAGAATGTCATAAAGATTTGATTTTGTGATGACGAGATCAAAAATATTTGCTCTAATTTAGTAGAATCCATACTAAAACGTGTTCAGGATCTCATTCAAGCTAGAAGAGGACATGTATTAGATTACTATACCATGTATGAAAATTAATATATACTAATTAAGCAACATTTGTAAAAAAAATTCTTTTGTCCCTATTAATTAGCACAGTATTGTATATATTATATCTTTATTTTTGGTGTATTGAAATCTACAGTTACTTTTTTTACTTCATAAAAACTTACAAAATGATTTATGATCGTTTTATTATTGATTTTCAGTTGGAGCTTTAATTCTTTATATAATATAAAACATATAATCTGATTAATGTTAAACAAACATATTAACATTAATCAGAGTTAAAAATTATTTGGAGGTGTTTTTGTCTAAATAAGACTTTAATTTTATTATTGTGTGACATTATTTATCTATTAAGTTTCATTATTATGTTTCAAACAAATAGAATTAAAAAAACAATGCATTAATGGTTTCGAAATAATGAAGGCAAAAAACTGTTTCCACAAAGACTTTTGAAGATGAAGATGAAATCGTGTTGCATAGAGAAAACATTTTAAATTTTAATCAGAAGCTTTACATTGAAATTGATTTCAACAGCTGAATTTCTTTGCCCGAGTACCATACGTGCATCGATTTTTCGAATTTCGATAGTTGTAACCCAAAAAATAAACCATTCATAAAGATTATAATTCAATATTAAAATTAATTCGAATACAAAGATAAATCAAATATTCGATGAATTTCCCTTTGAATCAAAATAAGAAAATATTCTAAAAATAGAAGTTATCATCTTATTAGAGAGTAAAGAAAATAAAACAAAAAGTGGTTAAATTGTCAACAAGAATGTTAACAAAGCTGCCTTCAAAGTAAAAAAGAAATATAACTGGCATGCGTATAGAATTGTTAGAATTATCCTGACTGATTTGAGTTACTCTATTTTTAAAATTGAAAGGAACTGATTAATATAAACTTTATTCGTCATTTGAGCTTTTAATAATGAATTAAGAGAAAACTTAAAATGATATTCAGATTACTATATTGTACTAATATACTTCTATTAAAGGCTTATAATTATTTTTTCTCCCTGCTGTTATTATGCTTATATAATTAAATGCTAATAAATATTATTATGCTGCCATTGTGATTATAATTAACCCTTTTTCTCTGAGAAAAGTAATTCGATGCATAATTATTCACCTAATACCAAAAGTTTATTGTTCCGATAAATAAATAAATTTATTTTAAGTTGAACTTGCTCGAAATGTTATTGACATCGTCTTACAATTCTGTAGGCGCTTTCAGCAACAAAAATAATGAATGATTAAAAGGTCAAAATAATGTATTGTCATTGAAAGTTGAATAAGTTACCCTCAGAGTATAAATGCAGATAATTATCATTGAGCTTGTAATTATTATTTTTTGTGTAATGGTTTGGAATTTTTGAGTTTTGAAATCTGAGTGAGGGGATTGTTTCTGTTTCATCAATCCACCAAATAAAAAAAATTATCTTATCTGAATTTTCATCTTTATAAATGTCTAATG
>JAPMOQ010002905.1:21625-40281 GCA_026543055.1 Argiope trifasciata
TATGAATTCATATGTAAAGCTCTATTAAATTGTAAATAGTTTTAATATACTAGAAATCTAATATGTTTCGTCCCTAACGAAATGGATCCGTACTATTAAATAAGAAAAATATTAAATAACATTTAAGTGCTTAATTATCTAAATATGTCTGACCATCTTATTGCGTCTAACCGTTTGGCTATTTAGATGCAAAGATTGCAAACAAGTTCAAATATTTTTCAAACAAAGTGAACTAATACTCTATATTAAACGACAATAATATGATATAATACAAATCTTTAATCCTAAAAGTAAGCATTATTAATAGCGAAAAACAAGGGGGTGCAAGAGAATCTAGACTAATTGTCAGCCTGCAGGATAATAAGCTGAAGGGTTAAAAGATAAAATAATTTCTTTTACAGAGAAGTCGGTAGTGGAAAAGAATTTCATATATTCTCTAATGAGATATCCATCTGAAATTTCCAATCTTTTATTCACTCAATATTAGAAATAGATCAAATATATGGATTTTGTGCATTAAGGTATCCGACTACGTTGAAAACACTGGTATTCAACCAAATTGGCGATTTTTTAAAAAAAGTATTATTTCTTGTAATTAGGACTTTTCTCTTTCCAAAAAGTTTATTTTTTCTTAGAAAAGGAAGGTTTAACCTATTATGGAGAGGAATTTTCAGAAAATTTTATTTTTCCGCTAAAATTTGTCTTTAACTTCAATTTTAATTTTCGTAAAAAATTTCCATCATTAACATGATATTCCACAAACTAATGAAGGTATTCACATAAAAATTACAGAGCGTGTTTTGAATAATAGGGGCAAGGAAATGAACCAAAAGTTTGATTGTTGGGGAAAACTTTTTCATTTATAGGTGTTTTTAGAAAAATAAAGCTGTCAATTTTTGGAAAAAATGCATATATACGTATATTTTTACACATAACTTCTTTGCATCTTAAAATGTTTCTTAGATTTTGGTCCATTTCATTCATCATTATATTCTATAACTTGTATACAAAGAAATATAGGAATGATTCATTACAATTTTGTCTAGAGTATTCACATTTTTAGGTTAAATTTCACTAAAATTTGCCACAAATTTTCCTTTTTCTCAAAATATATTATATTCTCAAATAATATTTTTGTAATTATTGTGTTTATAATTGACAATACCTCTGAAAACCAAAAAAAGTTTTTAAAAAAATCAAATTTTTCAAAATTTTTCCTTCGAACGTAGTCAGTTACCTTAATTGATCGTTCTGACGGAGAATACAAGCACCAGAACTAGGCCAGATATGAAAAAGTATGTGCAATAAAATACAAAAGATATTAATTAAGGATAATACATTTTAAAATGTTATAAAAAATTTCATAGTTCGAGATGTATTTAAAACTGTACAAAGCAGTATAATATATAACAATTATTTACAAATAATACTGATATTCTTCGAAACTTAAATTTTGTTATGAGGTTAATCATTTCCAGAAATGTTTAACATTCCCAGAATGGCAAAAAAGATTGCCTATCTACTTTCCATTGTATTTGAATACGGTTGTCCCGGATTTCATCACCAGTTCATTCCCTACTCGAAGGAATTGATTGTTGTAGTTACAGAGAAAGGGACGAGTGCCTTTACTGAACTACCAATTGCTCACTCATCAGTTCCTTTTATCTCAACAAAATCACTCAGGATCTGGAATTAGTTTAGCGAAACAACATAATGAAAAGCGAAGCATTCAGGATTGAAGCAAGAAAAATTGTATTATTTTTTTCCGAATAATAAGTCCTTATTCCTTCATGTTCTATTTCTGAATAAATTCAGAAATAATTCTGACTTAAATAAAATCAGTTGATTTTACTAATTCTCATTAATTTAATAAATGTTAGCCCTTATACGTATTTAAATATGCGATGATCCTAATAGTTTTGTGTTTTGGGATTGTAGTGTATTTAATAGAACTTCAGCACTCTTGGTTTATTATGCATCGATTATAATATGAATGATGATGAGAAAAGAAACTGATGAAAATAATTGATTTCACTTAATATAATGAATGTAATTGAATCTCACACGAGCGCAAATGGTACAGAGAGCCTTAAGCACGTTTTAATCGTATTCATTTTCTACTTGCTTTTACCAATACTGCATTATAATTATACATACTTTTTTAAAAGCAGATGTGTTTTTGAGGGATTAACCTGCTTTTACGAGTATTGCTTTATTATTACGTTTGCTTCTTTGACAGCAGTAATTTTTTTAAGGACATTAAATAATTTAATTTTTATAACAAGTTGAAGCATGCGCATTAATATATTCACGTAATCAAAAAAAATTCTCACATGATAACGCGAAATATGGGATAGCAAATTTCCATTTTTTTTATAATTTTCTATTATCATCATTTCTTTGAATTCATATATTTATTCAAATTTTATATCCCTGTTTCTCATACATTCAAATCTAAGCAGGTTAAAATTTTACCAAATGAGGTTTCTAAATTATAGTAATTCTAGCTTCATGTTTATTCTAGGAAGACTCTCATCTGAGGCATCTCAGAAATAAGTTTGATTGGTGACTGGCTCCCGTCACCTGGATGGGAAGTACAAAAGTGGTGAGAGTGGTTAATGACGGATCGCACTTCCCACTAGAATGACTGAACCATTGAAATTGAAGACCTGTACACCCATTGTTACTGTTGCATCAGTTCTGTCATTTAGATTTTTTCGTGAGCCATTGGGCGAATCAGAATTATTATATGAAATTTTCTTTGAAATTTACAGAATGATGTAATATTCATAGAATATGCAGATATTATCAAAGCTCTGGGCTTAATAAACTTAAGATACTGATATTATATTATATATATAACTTACTGATATTTGATTGTTTTTTATATTGTTCTAAAAGCTTAAAATCTTAAAGCTATAAGAATATTTCATTATGCAGTTTGTCAATAGTATTTACAAAAAGATTCACCATATAATTACTGTAGCAGCGAAAAAAAATAGTTTACAACTTTTTGCCTTCTATTTTTTGTTTTGTTTTGTTACATATAATGTAAATAATTAGCATTTTTCTTCTATCAAAATCACAGTCATAAAACAAACTGAACTTCTAAGTTTTATAATTACAGAGTAAATTGTTTGCATCTCTTTCATAAAGTAGAACTGATTATATCAATTAATTTTTTTTTCTTTTCTCCTGCTTTTTGTACATTAAACAGGTTCCATGAGTTAGTATCAAAGAGTTTTTTACTCAATACAATTAAGAAAACAAGCAGCGATTATGTTTTTCTTAGCTTATTTACATGGAATTAATTGAATATAAATTAGTATGTTTTGACTCCAGATTAGAAACAAGCATTTTTTCAGTTTTATTTCAAATGTCTATTTTTTCTCTTGATGTTAAAATGCATCCACATTTTTCAAGTAAAAATTGGTAAAAATAAAAAAAGGGTTTAGAAAAAAAAAGAGTTCTAAGTAGAATATTTTTGATTTTGTTCTTCCTTTATTATTTATTTGTGAATATTTTGAAATGTGCATTGGTAAGCCTTCTCAAGTTCTTTTCATTATTCTCTTTTGTATTTTTGCTTGTCTAGTCTGAAAAAAAACACGATATTTCATAGTTTTTTTTTATTATTTCGCAATGGGGAAAGGCAAAGACGAAATCAAAGCATTGACTATGCAAAGCCCAAATAAATATTTGGAAAAAAGTAGTTGAACATACTCTGTTGTTCTTTGGCTTTTACTTCTGAATATTACCTCATTCAGAGTATTGTTTATTTCATTAACCATCCTTGATATCAATTGCTTTATTATATAAGTATTTATTTATTTATCATTAAAATCATTTTAAATTTATTTGTATTTTCTTTTTATCGTGGTTCTAGGTATTATTTTTCGAAAGCGTTTTCTATCTTTTGAATTATCTAAACTTTGAGTAACACATTTTTAAATAGTTATAACTTAAAGACTCGTTGCTAATTTATAAAGTAGAAATTGTACCATTCAAATTTTTTATTATTCCACTGCTATTTAATATTTAAAAAGGAAATCCTTTACTTTTTAAAAAGATAATAAACAACTGATATTTCAAAATATGTTTTATTCATTTGAAATAATACATCGTTATGCAAAATACGAGACAATGACTTTATTTTCATTTCAGTAAAAAATTAAATCAAAATATATATAATAAATTCCATTTTTGAATTCAAAAATTAAGTACTTTCTAATTACTCGAACTCAGGCATCTTTTTAATGTTTACTTTTAAGTTATTTGGGCTATTACTTTTCCTTGCAGACCATAATATTTGACCGAACTTTAAACCTGTTTTAGAAAGGTATTTACCTTTCTTTTTACTTTTTCAAAACTTTTTATACAGATCTTTTTTTATACTTTTTTTCGTCCAATTCATGTCGTCATGTTATGGCAATCAAGTACTTTTAAAATACATTTTAATTATGCATTTTAAAAAAAGCAAAAATTTGAATTACTGTTAATTACAATTGTTTAGAAATTTAAAATAATTCCTAATGTTCAAAAATTAAGAGTAACTATTAAACTATCATAAACAAATTATGAAATGGAAAAACATAATAAAAGAATTAATTCATAATGTTAAAAATTTACAAGAAATTGTTAAATAACAATAAAAAAAACTGTAAAATAGAAAGAGACAAAATAAAATAAATTAAAAAGAAAAGAAAAGAAAAAATGTTAAAAAAAACTATCATAAAAATGTTAACAAGCAAGGGAACACGAGTTATTGCCCTGTCTTATATAAAATGGTTAAGTCAAGCCCTCTCGTATATATTTAACTATTTAGACCTGGGGCAATATTTTCGACAAAATGTAAAACTCAAATATAAAGGAGGATCCGAATCTACATCACATTGTATATTTTGATGAATGCATTTGTTTTCGTTCTGAAACGTCCAGTTTTCGGTAACTCAAACTTGTAAGTTAAATGCATTTCTAAGATTATTTAGATAGATATACAGGTTAAAAATCTCTCAAAATTTCCCAATTATCTTTATTTATTATTTTATTGATACATGTTGTTTATGACAAATTCGAATAAATTGATGAATAATAACGTCATAAATAATTTTTAGCTGTTCATGAATCATACCTTAGTTTAAAAGGCTATTTTCAACTTCAATTTTAACTTCACTGAATAATGAACAAGGTCAAGAGAAGTAAACTCACTTAATTTTCAAATTTTAAATTGATAGTCATAAAATATTACATTAGTATTTCAATTTTAGTAGATTTAATATTAAATTTTACTTATTATTCTATGAGTAATTTTTAATTATCTTATATTTTAAAACAATGTATTTTTTAAATAAGATATCTGAATTATTTTCGTAATCAGATTTATTTCCGAAAACGTAAATTCAGGTATACACATATTTATTGCAACTGAAGCTTTATTAAGCTTTTGAAAGCATACTGAAGCAAATATATATTTTATTAACAGAAATATGAAAAGTAATTTGCTGCAATAATTTTTGCAGAATTAATGAGTCATTTTTGAAGGCAATGTATTTCTTTCATACGTTTCAAAATTATTCAAATTAATGACAGATGTGTAATTTAAACTTTAACTTGGCACGTAAAATTTTAAATGACAAAGCGGAAATTAATTTTTAAAGAGGAGGATATGCTACTGTCTAAGTAATCATATTTTTCTTGTCAAAGTTATTTTGGATTGAACTTCATACAATCTGGGCTTTTGATTAGGATTTCAAACTTCATTTGACAAGAAAATTCCAAGTCTCTAGAAATGATAAATCAATTACAGCAGTTTATTTGAAAAATACCCCATAACTGTAATCCTACACATCTTCTAATCCATGGAAAAGTTTATGTTATTTGTTTTAGTAAATTATCCTGCTTCTTTAAAAGATTTGTTTCAGTTCCTGGTTTTAGTGTTTCTGTTTGTCATAACTCTGACTGTTATCTTTACTTTGAAATCTTACTCAGAAGAAAGTTGGTTTGAAAGTTGTCATATGTGTCAATGCTTTTTTGGAAAAATAATATCTTGAAAATGCTATGAGATGACAAACCATGGAATTAAACTTCGTGGAGGTTTAATAGCCACAATAAATGAGTAAATAAATTTTAAGAAATGTATCTTAAATTATCTCTTATTTCAAAAAGTTATAATAGAAAATACAATGTAAATGCATCTACCATCAGGGTATGCCATCTCTTGATAGTTGCAAATAAGTATTTTACTTAAAATTACAGATACGTTATAGGGTTTAATGCTCAAATGCATTTGACAAATCATCCTTACATCATTTTGAATTTTTTATTATAAATCCAGTCAAAATACTTCATAGAATTTATTCAGGGAACAAAATTACTATATTTAATATTACTTTCTACTATTTATAAAGTGCTGTTGTAATAACAAGTTTATATCCATCATGAAATCCTATTATTTTATTATGTAATTAGATTTAGTCTTACCAATGAATTGACATATTATTTGTAATGAATAAATAATTTAGAAAATATAGCAAATATTTAATTCGTAGAATTATTATTAAATTCAATTGTTACACTTAAACATCATGTGAGTGCATAAATTGCTTAATATATAATGAAATTAATTACTTATATATTTATAATTTATTAGTTAATTCTTTTTTAAAGTTATATCAATTTCTCCTGAAACACAAATATATGAAAAATTTAGAAAAAATAATAAAATAAATTTGGTATTTGTTCTTAACATAAAAATTGCTCATTTCTGTGCTTTGTTTTGTTTTTGAATTTATAATAACAATTAACAAGCTAGAGAATCACAGAAATACATTCAAAAGATATTCACTGATGGATTTCATTTGATTTAATGGTCATGAAAAATATTTGTTTTGAAATCAAATACTAAATTTATTTCCTAGCTTCTTTTCCTGTTTTTTGTATACATATTTGCGTTTAAGAAAGAAATAAAAAGTTCCGCAGCTGAAATCTTTTAAAATTCTATGTTAATCAATCGTAACTTCACCTTCTATTTGATATCACATAATATAGACTTTTTGAACCATAATCATTAATTACCAAATGAATTGTACTCTGCAAATTTTATCGGGAAATGATACTAATTCTCATGGATTTGAATAACTCATAACTGGAATGTATTGAAAGACTTGACAACACTGTGGGATAAGGAAATGGATTAAATTATTATTAATTTTAGAAAAGTAAATGACTATAATATCTCAAGAACTATATTTCTGAATCCAATTTAGATTCATTGGGTAAAATAATGTGTATACTTTGACTGGAATCTTCATTCGAAGTTAGATATTGCTCTATCGGAAATATTTATCAAGAACAATTGCTGTGAAAATGGCATGCATTTTACTAGAAGAGAATGCAAAGTTGCTTCATTGTTTCATGACCTCCTTTTCAAATATCATGTTTGAAAATTTGATGAATTTATCAATTGATGTGATGAATAGTGTCTAATAACTCACATTAATTAATCTCTACCCATAATAAAACAAAACGTAAGTTTATGCATGTGTTTGTATCTGATGGAGTTGTGCGCTTCTTATTGTTGACCTATTTCTCCCAAATTTGGCCCTTATAGTAAAGGATGAAAATGAATGTGCTTAGCTGTGGCGTTGCAGAAAATTATTTAGAAATCATATTAATTAAAAATTAGTCTAAGGTTCTCTGTTATTATGATATTTTTAGCATAATTTTAAAACTTAAAAATTTATTTATCTAATAATACGAGTAAAATTCTGTTATAAAGTATTTTTTCTAAACTTTGTAAAGAAAAATGATTTTGAATTACTGTTTCGAAAGATTTAACATCATTTTCTTTATGAATTTTAAGCTCGCATTGTTTTTATTGTTTCTTTATATTTCTAATCACATCAGTTTATACCTTAATCGAGATGTACGATGAAAAAGTTTATTATTATTTCCATTTTTTTGCATTGGAAATAAAATTTATGATATCCCATGGAAAAAATATGCAATGAAAAGATACATTCGTCCACCTTACTTCACCCCTCAAAATTGCATTTTAAATGCATGCAACTTCAATTCCTTCGGATATGAAAATAAGCAATTAATGTAACAAAAATATGTAAACATATAAATATGTAACCCGTTGAAGTATTATGTTGAAAACATCTAATGAAATATCAATATGCCATGTGTAAAAGATCTGATTGAAATCAAATACAAACTATATTCCTTGCAAACAGCTGAAAGTAAAATGCGAATAGTAAGTAAAAAAAGTGTGGTATTAAAAAAATGCTCGCCATTTTGAAAAAAAAAATTAAAATATCTGGTAAAGAAAAATGTATTTGTGTGCTATTTATTTAACTATTATTTATTTTAACTAACACCGATTTTTTATAGAATATATATTTCTAACCAATAGACAAGAAATCGATGGAACTATGCATTTTGTTTTAAATGGAAAGCAATGAACTTACTCCATTTACCGGAAGATTTTCAGTTTATGATATTCCAAAAACAATAAATTTAAACGGCGTCTGTCCATTCCCTACTTCAGAAAGGAACGGATACTAATTTGATATTAACTATTGATTCAATGACTGTAATTGAAACAATAGATGCTAATAATATGTTACTGGTCCGTTAGTCAAAGTCCGCATTTGTCTAAAAGTTGTCTAAGGTATACTTAGATGTAGGCTTAACGAGAGATGCTTTTCAATTTAAAGAATATATATAGCATACATTTATTAAAAAATGGGATTTTATATCAAAATAGATACAAAAAAGGATTGTTAATTTAATAAGGTTACAAAACCAGTCTTAGAAGATTATTGCTTGAATATTTTAAAGCAAAATTAATTTTACCTTCATAATGATGTGTTTAGTTTCAAAGAGTTGTGCTATGCAAAAAGAAAAAAAGAAATCCAAATTAAAACAATCAACTATTATTTTTTTATGAAATATAGCAGGAAAATCAGTAGGTGACTTGTTTTTTTAATAGATTCATAATTCAGTTTGTGCTAAAGAAACATATTTCTTATAGAATGAGTTGAAAATATTACAAATTTAAAATAACAACAGTTATGATATTTCTCAAACG
The DNA here is from genome assembly GCA_026543055.1 of Argiope trifasciata. Lineage (NCBI taxonomy): Eukaryota > Metazoa > Arthropoda > Arachnida > Araneae > Araneidae > Argiope > Argiope trifasciata. The sequence goes on from JAPMOQ010002905.1 coordinate 30,717, forward strand.
CATTTTACTTCCACTTTCGCTTCTCTTCCAACGGTTCTGAATAACTTCCTGATTTCTAATGAGAAGATGTGCATTTAGGAAAATACCCCGTGATTTTGAACAATGTTCACAGTGATATTAAAATGGAACGTATAATTGCCACCCCATCTCTAATTTTCCATTCAATCAACGTGCGTTTGATAAAAAACTAAAATGTAAAAAAGTAATTTTTAACACTATGCCAATCTTTTGACTAACTTATCGCCCAATTCTTTCAACGGGCACTGTATTCTCTAACCTAAAAGATAAGATATATCATTTCTCTCTGAATGTCACTATTAGGATATTTTAACCCTTTCTAATTTCTCCTGGTATATACATACTTACTAGCTGCAAAAGAGTTTTATGAGGGTTTAAAAAATACTTTAAAATGATAAACAGGATAATCATTTCCTTAATATATGATTAAGGTGTCTATGTAGCTCAGAAATAAGTCTGTAGCGAAATATCTTTTAAACTCAAAAGTGCTAAATATGCTTTACCATTTCTCTGTTCTCGATGCGAGGGTTTCGTAACAACATTAAGTTTCAGCTTTTGTCATTATACTTTAACATCTGTCACAGTTTTCAGATACGAAAACAACATTGTATAGTTCTCCTAACATCAAAAATTATTAAATTTTCAGTACTTGTTATTGAATTTATTGAATATAAATTTTATAAACATTATCAGTATTATTAATATTCATTTTTTTAAATAAATAAAACCTATCGTTGCAATTGGAGTTGTTTTTTAAATTCGTAGTCTTCCTGTTAATGATTTGATGTACATTTAGACTTCATTTTTTATGTGTTAATTGTTTGAATATTGTAATTTATGACATTATACTTAATTTATTTACAAAAAAATGAGATTATGCTATGTTAATAAAAATTGTTTCAGGTTACGAGAGCTTTATTTTTATGCAATCTAGAGATTCAACTTTTCTTCCTATTAAATACGAACCGAGATCGAAAAGTTTAATGTAAAGCACATCTGAATTTCAATTCCGAACAATTCTAGTTGAAGGAATTGTTATTTTTAATTTTACTTTTTTAAAAAGAAAATTCCTACAATTAAATGGTAAGTATATTTACCAATCAACATTCGATAATATTTTTACTACTAGCGTTAAGTGGTAACTATGCTTACTACTTTCAGTTTCTACTGAGCGATCTCTGTCAAGTAAAATTACCATTCCTTATTTCATTAATTAAACGGAAATCAGTGATATTTTGATATTTGCACCATGAGTATATTAAGATATAAGCTCAAAAAATTGTTTTACAATGGCGCAGAGGTATGTTTAAAAAAATAAACTTGACACACATCGTAAGCTCTTTACGAGTTGCTAGAGTTTAAGTACATTTGTTACAATTCCTTGATGGAATTTTTTCAACAATTATATTCTTTGTTCGAGGAAATATATTCCTTCCTCTGAGTTGCAAAAATAAACTGTGGGCAATTAAAAATAATATTACATATTATTTTACCTACTCACTTTCTTTAGATATAACATATGAAATTGATTTTGCTTCAGGAAAAATCCCTTTACAAAAGTCTTATAATTCATCTAACTTATGTGGGAAACTTAACAAGCGAATCACATAATAATAACACAACGACAAAAACACTTTATTTGAGCACATATCACGAAACACCGAAAAAAAGAAAGCGTAAATTGATGCCACCTTAGATACAAAAAACACCCACAATCACAATCACTGTCACCGCCAGGTCACAACGGAAGTGTCCAGATCTGTTTTTTAATTCCAACACTTTCTCTGGCAGAGGTCTGTTGATGAGCAACTCTTCGCTGACAGACGTGACTACGTTGGCTATGGACGCTGCGCACGTGAGTCGAAGATCCCCAGGAGGGAGATGATGGGATGTCAAGGGGATGCTGATTGAGGATGACGATGATTCCAACTGATCAGGATGCCGGATCACCTCTTGGGTGTCACGAATTGAGGCGGAATCCATCTACACAAAGAAGCAGGAAGAAAGCAGTGTCATTATGAAAAGTGTAATGCCTGTTAGCGCATGTTGAATTATTTTGGGATAGTTTTAATGTTTTTCAAGTAACAAGACATATTGAGTGAATGCTTCTTGAACGAAATAAAGATTGCATTGAATTTTAAGCTTAAAGCTTTTAAAAAGACTTTCTTTTCTTTTTCTGTAACTGTTCCAATGGTTCTAAAAGAGGGCGAAGTAAAAACTATAGAACATTAATGACATTAATTGAAAAATTTATTTTTAGCTAAATTATGTTAAGTAAATAAAAATTAACTCTTTTTTCTGCGATTATTTTGAGGATTAATGCAAAAAATGTGCATAAATAAAATTACCAAGTTGCTGGTAAAATAAATGTGGGCATACGAAAATTCGATAAAGGTTGTAAAATTATTTCTGCTTTATGTACCAGAGATTCTTCCGTTACTCATAAAAAAGTGATTTAACAGCTAGGGAGTACTGCTTAAAATGCAATTGAAAATATTTAAAAGCTCTATAATATTTTTAGAAATTTGCATTTCAAAGGAAAGTAACATAAAGTTTAAATAAATTTTTTACAAATCTTTTAATTAAAAAATATAATGCAAAGAATAAGCATTTTCTTTTCATTTTCCCGCAATTATTTTGTTTTTATCTAGTATTGAAGAGGTAATTAAAAGTATTTTGAAAACTGTATTGCATGAACGAAATAAAGCTTCATTGGGGTTGAGAACTCTATATTTTATTTATAAATGGTTGATGAATTATTAAATTTACAAAATTAACCCTCCAGCTGTTTATCTAGTGTTTTCCGCTTGTTAATAATCAGTCCAATTTCTGTTGTATCCCACGTTTTTTGCAGTTTAGAGTACTTATTTTTAGGATTATAGATTTTTATTGTATTATATTATTATCGTGTTACAGACAGCATTTTATCACTTTCTTAGAAAAATATTTAAACTCATTTGTAAACATCACCTCCAAATAGTGATTTTAAATAATTACGATAACTGAGGGATAAAATATAAATCAAATCTTCCTTAAGAATGTAAAACAATGGAAATAATTTAAACTTTGGAAATAAAATGTGTAGAGAAGAATCCCATCAATGATAAAAAGTGTCCATATTATAAATTATGTATGCAAAATGACTTAAATTATTTTTGGTTTAAAGAGAAATGAAAAAAAAAAAAAGTTAATTGAATGAATTAATTTTACATTTTAAAAGCGAATAAAAATATATAAGATGTAGGAAAAGCATGAAAATAAATATTTTAAGGTGGTGTTATACACGGTATTAAGATGATCTAAGAAAATATAAAATTCAATTTAATTGATTGTTTAAAATAGACAATTCTTTATTGTTGTTAAATAATTTTAGTGGTATTAAAAAAAAGACAAAAATTAATTTATTAGAAAAATTGGAGATTTTAAATTCTTAAAAATACTTAAATAAATTACAACTTAGATAATATTTTTGAAGGAATTAAAGAAAATAAATACCAACATAGTTTGATGTGTTGTTATACAGATTAATGAGCTATACATAAGAAAAAAATACCCTTGTTGAGAAGTAACCTTCTCTTTAAACATGTAACTAATTCATCTCCCAATTCTCAAGCATTTTAGAAGACATGAAAAAAAGCGAATAAATGTAATGATACCCATTTTTCTGATTCAGGCAAGATTGTTAAGAAGCTGAAAAACTTCCGAATTCTTCTAATATTTTGAATATAATTTAGATGAAAATTCTTTTTCGAAAAGTATTTGAAATATAAAACGTACGCTAATTTTCGAGTACAACAACAACAAGCAAATCCACATGTGACATAATGAAAGGAAATTTAAATAAAATACAAATTTATTAATGTTAGAAGATTAAAGAAAATTATTTTTAATGCAGTTTGGTATAAATACTCACAGATTAAAAGATTAGACATTTCTTGGATTTCTGCGAAATAATTGAATAACACCATAACAAAAAGGAGCAATCTCTTCCTTTTGTTTTTAAATTGAAGTAAAACTTTAAAAGGAAACCTGTTTATATACTTTCAGAAAAGAATAAAATTATTCATGTTCCTTACTTTTATTTTAATAGATGGATTATAAAAATATGTTTTCAGGATTTGAGCAGGCAGCTTTGAACACTTTTCTAGTTTTATTAATTGGTTTGATTTTATTTCTTATTTACGTGTTCAAGTTCTTTTCTTTTCTAATTTATTTATTTGTTTTATATTATTAGTTGGTTCTCTATTAACTTATGCAATCAAAATGCTCTGAAGAAACTAAAATTACACTTCAAAAAATATATATGAGCTAATATATGTTGAGTTAAGGAGCAATAATACTATTTTAGAAAATTTCTATAGTTTAATTCGTTCTTTTTGGAATATCGTTACAATTAGAAAGAAAAGTACATTTTTTATATAAAAAGTGAAAAAAAAATATTTCAAAGAAATATTTTAGTTACATAAATGAGAAAGAAAAATAATTATTAATGCCTATCTCTATTACATTGCAGGAAATATTTTACTCTTTAATTAAAATATCATTTTTTTGGATTTTTTTTCTTGAACATCTTTTAAGAAAATCTCTTATACGATAAGAATATAAGATATTTAGTTTTATTGCTAAAATTAATATTATTCGCTATAACAAAAATTTCTTTCAAATTTTGAAATGGAAAACTAAGAGATTAGTGATTCTTTATTAACATTGTATCGCCAAAAATTAGTCTAGGTTTTCCATTTAATATTACTAAGTATCTTACCAGAACATCATTGACGTACCAGCTGAGGTTTGCAGCTGGTTTGGATTTAGCTGAAGAGCAACGGACAGTTATATTGTCCCCATATTCTGTCACTTCACCGTAGATGAGAGGTGATGATTCTGGTGGAACTGTAGAAGGACAAAAAATTTCTGAGTTATAAGTATATATTAGTATAACTGACAGTCACTAAAATATACTTATCAATTAGTAAATATTAGTAACTGACCGTGGGCATTTAATTGATTATTTCTAAACATACATCTGTCAAAATGTTTTAGTAGCATGTGTTTTAGAATATCAATTAACTTTTAATTTTATGCATATGTAAAGGAAAACTTGGTCTTTATTTCAGCAATTCCTATTTAATTCTCTTTATTATTTATATATCATGTTAAGTGTCCTACTTTCTAATTTACAAAATTAAATTCTATAGTTTTTAATACTTTTACTTTAAACTTTGTTAAAATTAAATAAATAATAAGTGATATAAAAAAATAAAATAAAATTCCTTCATAGGACAACAATTTTTTATATTTTATTTTAGAAACGTTTTATTAAAAAAATTTAAAAAATTATTAACTATTAAAAAAATTATTGATTTTCTCAAGAGTTGAACTCCTATTCCTCTCCTTCATGTGAAAAATATTGAAATCCTTGCATTTCATCGATTGAGTTACTGCCTATTGATTTCAAATTTCATTACAAACTGCTAAAACTCTATTTAAAGTATTAAAAATTAATTAAATTCAATAAATGAATAACTATTGGGAAAAACTGTATCAAGTGATATCCACTACCAGTTTTAAAAAATGTATTTGAATTTGAGCGGATGAATGAAATGCATTTTATTAACAATTAGAAACTTGAACAAGATATATAAATATATACAGGAAAAGTATGAACTAATATTAGAAATTGAAAAAAAAATATTTGGTTTGTATATACAATTGGCACGATTTCGTATTCAAATAATCGCTTCTTTCATTCACCCATTTAATTTCTAATCAAAAGTTTATTAAGAAAATAGTGCAGAAAATCTATTGCATTTTTGGCTTTAATATTTTCTCATAAAGCTTTTTTTTCATTTTCCACTTAGTTTCTGTCTTATAGTTTACAGACTTCAATAACAATGGAAATAACCCATAAATATTAACAGGATACGCTACTTTTAATTAAAAGCTTTTTTTTCTTAAAATTAAAAATATATCTATTCAAATTTAATTATGCTTTAAAAAACTCTACTATGATAATCACACTCATTTGTGATCGATTAATTTAAATTCAATGTAAATTAAATTCAAATAGGAAATTGTTATAGTTCACTGAATAACCAAAAAGTACTTTCAAGATAATTATAAGGGTTTGTGACTATGTTAACCTCATTTAAATTATATATTGCCGGATTAAGTTTCATAGATCCAGTTTTATTAACCTTTTTGGGGGGGAGGAGGAAAAATGTTTAAAAAAATAAACTGCTTAAAAAAGTATTAGCAAAATATCTCGATGTCCGTGCATTTTTTTCAGTATTAAAACAAAATATTAAATATAATGTTTCGTTTTTCTGATAACTTTAAATTAATTATTATAATACAAAGCACTGAGTATATGCAAACACTGAAATAAGTAGGCAAAAGTAAAATGCCGATACAGCTCGTAAGTATTAGTATTACCTTATGTTTATTAAAAAAATTCTAATATTTATTGCAAAATTATTTATATATTTCTTTTGGTTATAGTTTTTTAGGTTCAGACAGATCCAATAAACTAGCAAAAGAAATAAAGATATGAGCAATATGATTTCAGTAGAAAACTTCAAATCAATTTTATTATAAATTGAAATTCTCTGAAAGCCTGAATTTGTTTTTTTAGCTTCTACCACTCATGATAACTTTTCGGTATCTAATTTAATATTTTGTTATTATAATTAATATAGTTGCCTGTATTCATATGAAAGTGTTACTGTTTGGCTTTTCTGATTAAGGAATTTTCTAATAGGTGATATTTTTTATTTCCGATTAAAACTTTATCTTGAACATTTTCATCTAATTTAAATATTTCTCTTAAGGAATTTTTTCATTAAATATTGACTCTAGTGAAATATATTGTACTATTATTACTAACAACTATTAACCTAATATTACTATTACTACTAACAACAATTACTAACACATAAGTTTGAATTTCACAAAAACATCAGAAAAACATATGCTTCTGACTTATTCTTTGCAACTAAAAGAAATAGAAATAAAATTCGTCTGCTTGAACAAAAACTTTTTCTATCTCAGAAATACCATGTGTCGGAAAAAGAGATGACAGAACAAATATTTCCCCTTGACCCTTTCTCTCTTTTCAAATACAAAAGTCAAAGCACCCAAAAAAAAATATCTAAAAGCGACATGGTGAATTGTCGTACACTTCCTTCAAACTTTACTTACTATAAACCCAATACATTATCTCGTATCTTCAACATTTTCTTTTACACCCATAAAAAGTTGACTTGTGTAAAAAAAGAAAAAAAGGAAAGAAATAAAAAAAAAACAGTTATATGGTCGATGTAAAGAAAAAAGGAAAAGAAAGACTTTTTAAAGGACTTTCTAGATTTTCGTTTTCTTTTATCATTAAATATAGTGAGCGCTGAAAAAATTCAATTTTTATGTGTAATGTCACCTAAACTGATAAAAAAATATAAAGTCCTTAAAGATTATTTATGTTTAAATTTTAGAAACAAAAATCGATGAGCAAAAGTTAAAAAACGTTGAAAAAAATTAATATCCAAATGAATTTAAGTTAGAAGAAAATATAGTTTGAAAATTAAGTGATCTTGTATGTTTTGAAACTAATAATTACTACGATTTGATTTCCAATAATCATATTATTATGGAGCATATAAAGTTCCTTTATTTAACGTACCTTTTCTATTGAAGAAATTGAAAGAAAGTATATATTTCCAAATTTTTGATAATGAACTTCAAAATTTCCAATTAGGTTTAATAACTTTTGAAAAATATTCATGGAATCTTTTATCTATAATATTTAAGAAAAATAGACTCAATTTTTTCTAATATTTAAAAAAAATTTGAAATGGTATCATGAGGATTACCATTAAAAATGACTGATATTTAATATTATAAAGTAATTGTTTAAATTTTATGATCATATAATAAAATAGGAATGGTCCAGGGAAAAAATGATATATTCCTGGACCATTCGTATATATATGATCTACTTATTACATGAATATTATCAAGGAAACGTATCAAAATTTCAGAAATTGTCTTTGTATTGATACAATCAGACCATTATTTTATCTGACTCTGAATATAGAGTTGCTTCATACTTTATCTGATTATGAGCATACAATTGCTTCACCTTTATCTGACTGTGAACATACAATTGCTTTATACTTTATCTGATTATGGACATACAATTACCTCCTATTATCTGACTATGAACACAGAATTGTCTCATACTTTAATCGACTTTGAACATACAATTGTCTCATACTTTAATCGACTTTGAACATACAATTGTCTCATACTTTAATCGACTTTGAACATACAATTGTCTCATACTTTATCTGACAAACAGCGAGAGCTATTAAAGTGACTATCGCCGGTCATATTCAATACTGTCTTTATCAATTACATATTCTAAGCATAGACCTCAGTATAATAAGCATTTAAATTGAAATAGATGCACATGTAAAGATTGATAAGAAAGCACTTCCTATATTTAAATAAATATCATTTTAAATACAATGAATTAGTTCAATGTAAAAGAACATTATTGAACCTTTCTAAGCAAATAGGAATTTTAATATGCCTTTAGAATTTTATTCAATAAAAGCATCGAGACTCATACAATATATTTTGTCTAGAGATCTATTAAAAATTTTATCTATATAATATGTTTCTTATAATTATTTCATTCATTGGATCTAATAAATTCACCTTTTAATAGAAACAAAAGCAAGAATAGATTGTTATTTTCAGAAGTGAAAAATAATGTGTATCAACTTAATGAAATAAATAAATTCAAATCAGACCATCAGCAATTTATATACAGAAAATCTATAAATAGAAAAAGTTCAATTAGGATATAAATGTATTTACCTTAATATTTTTCTGAGATCAAAAGTTATTAAATTAAAAGACATTTTAGAATTAGATATAAAAACGAAGAGCATGTCTTGGAAATATGTATAAGTAGCTAGGAAATAGAATCAATGCAAAAGATAAGAATTAAAAAAAAATGTTAGACAAATACATATTTTGTCCCGCTTCTTATATTAAAAAGAATAAATAAATTTTTAACTTTTAGATAACTTTTAGGTAGATAACTTTGGTTTACATATTGTTTCTCACTTCTGAAAGTCTATTTTTGATGATTTGAAGAGACTGTAATATCTTGATCTCGATAGATCAAAGAATGCTCAGAATTTTTAGACACTTCTTTATTTTACAGCCCTATATATGAACAAAGAACAACTCGTGCTTATCTTGATTAAATAGTTGCTATTTGCATCACAACAATCCAAATTGAAGGGTTTTACTTGAAGATCAGTTATCCATTAAATAGTAAACACAAAACCACTGGGAATTCATGGGTTGGTCAGTCAGTCATCATTTCAGGAGGCGTTCCAAATCTACCTGACTCGTGGGTGTACTCCAGCCGTCTCCCAGAAACCCTTCTCTCTTTCCCAAAACACTCTGTGTATTTTATCTGAGCGACAGTCTCCACTTCCACTTCTTCAGGGGCTACCGGGCTTCTCTTCAGGCCAATCAT
>JAPMOQ010002921.1:0-22894 GCA_026543055.1 Argiope trifasciata
TATCCTAATCTTAAAACATCATAGCATAACCTTGGTTAGGTCTATTTTTTAAATTTATTTTATTTTCAAAAATTTATCCTTACAAATTATATAACAACGAAAATATGCTCACAAAAAAATGAATTATATTGTAATACGTTTGTGTAAAAGTGCAGTTAATGAAACGATAAAAAAGCATTGTAATATATATTATATATATATATATATATATATATATATATATATATATATATATATACACTCAAAAATAAATTCTTACCAAAACAAAGCTTTTAAAATTTTTAAAATTTTCAGGTATAATAATATGCTCTGAAGTTTATTGGGAGAAAAGTCAAAATTTTGAAAACTCTTTCTACATCAAATTTTATTAACCTAGAAATTACGACATTCCAAATTTGTTAACTCTGGGTCTAACGGTAATACCGTAGAGTATTTTGAATGTTTTCTCGCAGTTAACAGATATTTTGAATGAATCGCATTTGACAGATATTGAATATCAGCCTATTAAACATTATTACGTTAATAAGACTCTGGTATTCAATTAATTTAAGATCGGCAAATCATGGCGGTGAACTCAGGAATTTCAATTTTTTTTTTTAATTTTTTTTCCATGGTTCCCGTAGATATTTCTAAATTGGTTCATTGTCTAATAATTTCTATTGATTTTAAAAAATCATAGATTCCATTCATTTGACTTTTTGTCGAAAATCTCCAATATATGAATTATGGAAAGAATTTTTTAAAAATGCTTAGTACAACGTTTTAATGTGCTTAGTGCAAAGAAGAAAATTATAATAAACGCAGGAATCTTTCAAATTAATGGCGCATAAAAGGATTCCTCTTTTATTGACTGCCAGCTCTGAAAAGCGAGGGAGCATTATTTTAAGGCAATCTCTTAGCTTAACTTGAATTGTACCAAACTAATTAAAGCTTTAGAAAAAGTAATTAAATTTAAGTAACAGAAAAAATAAATAAAATTAATTTTAAAAAGTACGTAATGGTGTGTTTTTATGGTATGTTCAGCCATTAACAACTGCAATCTTTGATTTATAACGATCATAAAAATTCTACTCCGAGCAAATCTTAGCAGTAAGAAACAAAGTACGAAGAGTTATTTTATTTCCACCAATTTGCTTCAATAAGTATATTATTAATCTATGTGCAATTTAATTTTAAATCAGAAATATTAGTATTGAGACAAAGACTTTTTTTGATAATACTTGGATTTGCCAAAAGAATTACAGTTTACAAATATCAGCTTCGGTTCGATTATTTGGATAATTACCATTTGCTCAAAGACTCTCTCATTAAGATACATTTTCAGAATTTTAAGATGGATGTGAATTATAAAGCAGATATGGTGCGTATAATATGATATTATTGCTCAAAAATACATACATGAAAATTTGTTTAAACACATGATAGTTTAAAATTGTATTCAATTAAATTTAATTTTTGCAAATTAACTGAAATACTACATAAAGTAAGAACAAACTTACCTCTGAAGTCCGATAGTTATTTTCTAAACCATCAACGATAAAACACGTACTTTCAACCGGAAAAGTGCTTTAAATAATGCCAAGAAATATAATTTAAATTCTTTGAGCTACTAAAAATAACAAAGTCTAAAATCCGTATTCAATTCCCTGATTTTTGCCAGGATAGTAAATTATTTTTTGTGACATTAATATTAAAAATGTATGTATTTCCTCTTTTCTGCGACCAAACCTGACCGAGTAATGGAACTTTGAATTTCAATGAATTAAAGTCAATAAACGGTCATCTCAAAGAAGAGTTTTATTAAATACTAGCCGCCTTTGGCGACCAGCTAGTTCGCCATGAGTAAAGCGTTCTAAAATTTTCAATTAAATCACATATTCATTAGCCTTGAAGTAATTCCGGGCATTGATTGACCTGAAATTAGTATTTTCTTTAAGATGACGGACGGAAAGTTCTAAAAGTACACCATTTCCTAATAATATTCTTTAATTTTATAAATCAGTCAGTTTTAACCATGCTTCCAAAAATATTTAAAAAAATTTCGATGTTGCCAAAATATTAAATATGTTTTTTTAAAGAAAGCGAGAAAGGGAAAAAAAGTATTAAATTAATGATACAAATATTGCAAACGATTACATAAATATGCCATTAAGTCGGGATTTTAATGCATATCCTGTCTAAATTCAATCAAGTTTACCGTAAATAAAGATTTATTGAGTTAATGATATAGATATTGCAAACGATTGTAGAAACCTTTGCTTTGCATTTATTTTTCAAAGAAAATATCACATTTTATATTTCTTTTATTTTATCCAGTCACGTGCTGAAAGTTACATTTCTGTAGATTTATTTTGCGATGATATTTTTTTTATTTGAACTTCCGGCATTCTTTTATTTTATCCAGTCACGTGATAAAAACATGGTTAAAATATTTCTTTAAAAATTCATTAAAAATTGAAGTTTACATTATAAATTAAAAAAACTGATACCGTTAGAAAGCTAATTTTTTTATCTTTAAATTGATATAAAAATCATACTTGTGCAATTATATTTTCGGAAGTTATAGCGGAAAAACGTCGAAATTTCGCTTAAATTTTAATTAATTCAAATTCTAATTGAAAATTCGAAAAAAGGGCTCCGAGGTGCACATTCCGGACCTCCAAGGTATACGTGTACCAAATTTGGTAGCTGTAGGTCCAACGGTCTGGCCTGTAGAGCTCCAACACACACACACACACACGCACACACACACACACATTCAGCTTTATTATAAGTATAGATGACTAGATTAATATAGCCGGAATAATGCATAAAAATGTCATCGTAATTTTTTCAAAATTACATTCTTAAAAATATTCAAATAACATAAAATATAATTTTTTATAACATCATCTTTACAGCTAGATGCTCATGTCTGTTTTTAACAAGCGACTATATAATGACTTAGAATATAATATAGTGGTATGTGTGTCTAAGACAGGCATCGAATTTTTAAACGATTTTTATCCATATAAATAAAAATGAATGTTTGTTTTATTACTCTTATGCCTTCCTAAACCGTTCATCCGATTGCGATGAAACTTGGTCAGTTTACTGTTTACATCTACAGGATGGTTATAGGAATAGTGCAATTATCTAAAATAAAAATAAAAAATGAATCTCAACTGCATCTATTTACCAAAGTTTAATCTTCAAATAACTCGCCGAGGAGACAATAGATTATCTAGAAATGCTAAATCCAAGTTAAAGGTTAATATTTTGTAGTTATAGACTGCAAATGTCATGAAAGTCATTCTCAGAGGTAAAAACTTTATTACAAACTAGCCGCCTTTGGCGACCAGCTGGTTGGCCATGAGTAATTCGTTCTAATATTTTCAATTAAATCACATATTCATTAGCCTTGAAGTAATTCCGGGCATGTATTGGCCTGAAATTAATATTTTCTTTAAGATGATGGACGGTAAGTTCTAAAAGTACACCTTTTCCAAATAATATTCTTTAATTTTATAAATCAGTCAGTTTTAACCATCGGTTATGCTTCCAAAATATTAAAAAAAAATTCGATGATGTTGCCAAAATATTAAATATGTTTTTTTAAAGAAAGCGAGAAAGGGAAAAAAAGTATTGAATTAATCATACAGATATTGCAAACGATTACATAAATATGCCATTAAGTCGGGATTTCAATGCATATCCTGTCTAAATTCAATCAGGATTACTGCAAATAAAGAAGATTTATTGAGTTAATGATATAGATATTGCAAACGATTGTAAAAACCTTTGCTTTGCATTTATTTTTTAAAGAAAATATCACATTTGACATTTCTTTTATTTTATCCAGTCACGTGCTGAAAGTTGCATTTCTTTAGATTTATTTTGCGATGATAATTTTTTTTATTTGAACTTCCGGCATTCTTTTATTTTATCCAGTCACGTGCTAAAAAAACATGGTTAAAATATTTCTTTAAAAATTCGTCAAAAATAGAAGTTTGAATTATACATTAAAACACTGACACCATTAAAAGGCTAATTTTTTAATCTTTAAAAATCATGTTTATGCGATCATATTTTCGGAAGTTATAGCTGAAAAACGTCGAAATTTCGCTTAAATTTTAATTAATTCAAATTCTAATTAAAAATTCGAAAAAAGGGCTCCGAGGTGCACATTCCAGACCTCCAAGGTATACATGTACCAAATTTGGTAGCTGTAGGTCCAACGGTCTGGCCTGTAGAGCGCCAACACACACACACACGCACACACATTGAGCTTTATTATAAGTATAGATTATGCGAGAAAATTTTGGGGTGACCAACCCAGGGGGTTTTAAATTTTAATTAAATTTTATAGTTTTTCATAGTAACCACCAAAAATATTATAGCACAAATAATTTTGAACCATCTTAATTTTCAAAATTATCATTTCAACTATATTAACGATTTTATGGCATAAAAATGTTTTCTATGTTTAATTAATTTTAACAGAAAATATTTTAATCACATTTTCTAAAATTAAATTTGAGAATTCTGGACGAATATCAAACTGGTCACGAGATACAATAAATAATTTTTCCATTAACATTTTGAAAGAATACCTAACTTCACTATTCTAAAAGAATATACAAATTTAATACATAGAAATGAGTATTTGTTTGTTCGTATTTTATGTACTGTCATAAAGTTCATCCTATTTCGATAATACAATCCAAAATTATTGATTGATTGCACATAATAATATTTTTTTCGGCAGCAATAACGCGCAGGTATCAGCTAGTTCCTTATAAACTTCATTAATATAATCCCATGTTTATCTATTGACAAATGTTTTTGTTCGCAACCTTGATATTTGTAGCACAGGGAACAGAGTAGGAATGAAAAAAAAATCGAGGTTGTTTGTAAGTTTTCTGAATTTATATTGTTTTAAAAAGAAATCTGTTAACACAGTATTTTTATTTTTTGAGAACAATAACAGCCGGTACAATTCAAAAATCAATAAATTCAGAGTTCGAGTGATCAGGAAATTATTTTTAGAGCATAAATGAGTTACATAATTAAATGACACCCTAATATCAATATAATATATTCAAATTTGCCAGGATATCATGTAACTAATTTATTTTGAAAGCAATTCTTTATATTTTCTTCATATTATTTTCCTTTACATTTCTAGAGCTGTAACGTTATGGGCAGAGGATGTATCCTTTTTGTTTGCTTATAAATGCTGATTATGACACAAATAAGAATAATACAAAAAAAATTAATCAAGGAATGTTAAAGTCAAAAGGAATTCGCCTTTTTTAGGTAAGAGTTTTAAACATAGATATCAAAATAATTCTATCCCTCTAATTATTTATTAATTTAATTCTCTAATTATTAAAATTATTTTCACGTCTAATACTATAAATACAATGTCTAAAATTCTGTGCATTCATTAAAATAATTTAATATCTAATTGGTTTTAATACTGCATAAAAAAATTTGAATTGACAAAATACAAAAGATGCTCATGAAAGATATCCATTATAATTTTTTTTCTAAAAATCCGCTTATTATTTTTATTTACTTACTTTTTTAAAATTTAGTTTGTATAATAAGCACTTTCTTAAAGCTAATTCAATAGTAAAAATTCAACCTTTTTGGCAACAAATTTCGACTTTTAACCGCCAGCTGTGTATCCCGTGATTTCCGCGGATTGGCAATCAGTCTATTTTCTATTGCATCCCGCGTTTTCCACAGTTTAGATTATTTCTTTTTCTCGATTACAGATTTTTATTAATTTATATTATTATCGTGTAACATATAGCATGAGTTTACTTTCTTTGAGAAATATTGAACAAATTTGCAAACATGGCATTTAGATAGTAAATTTAAAGAATCGCGCAGTCAGAGTGTTGATATTCCCATTTAAAAAAATCATGATAAAAAATATCAACAATTAGTGATTTTAATACTATTTAATATTTGTATTATTATTATTATTTACTGAAATACTTCTACTATTCGACCACTAATTTTCTATAAAGGAGTCGAAAAAATACTGGCAACCAACAACCAAATTCAGAAAAGAAATTCCCCACAGCCACAATATTTATATTATTATTATTATTATTATTTACTGCAATATTTCTACTATTAGAACCTTAATTTTTTTATAAAGGAGTCGAAAAAATACTGGCAACCAACAATCAAGGTCAGAAAAAAAAAATTCCTCACAGCCACAAAGAGGCAATGAAAAGGGGGGGGGGAGGGAAAATGAAAGAATTTCTGATCTATATAATTCAATTGCTTCTATATCGGGCTCTATTACTTTCTCGCATGCTTTTACCCGGCCAAGACAGTTCTATGCCCATGCATTATCACACCCTTTCCTCACTTCATCGATCGATAGACCATAGCGTCATCTAACATTCGACAAACGCCAGACAACAAAGAAAGTCCAACCCTATAAAAATCCGAGCTTCCCAGAAGAAGAAAGAAATCCGAGATATCTTCCACGTTCTTGAATTGGCTCCGATGAGGTACAACCCCACATATAAAACCCAAGTGGAGAAACCAGTTTTCGAAGTTCACTAAACCACACGACACAAAATCGACAAGAAATAAAACGAACTTAAAGAAAAGAAAAAGAAAAAAAAAAGACGTAGGTAGAGGGGGATGCCTTTCCACTCACGCAAGCTAAAAAGGTGGAATTCTGTCTTGGAGGAGAGAGATGATAAGAAAGGGCGTCAATTTGCAGTTGAGGGAAAACGCAGTGAAGCATCGCAAACGGCCGATTAATACCATTTTGGATGCGAGGTGAAATTGTTTTCGGGAAAATATTGCTGTGATTCGAGATAGTGACTAGTGCCTGCATGCAGAGGAGTGGTTTTGGTTTCAGTATTTTTTGTTTTTGTTTAAATCTTGGATGGAATAGGCATGATTTTGCTTCACCTATTGCGCCATTTTGTTTTGTCAGATTTGCCGATATTCATATATCGGGTGACCTTTGCCGATTCCAGATGTCAATATCGGGATTATTGATACCTTTATTCCTAGATTTCATCTCCTGTAAATTTCCATTCGTCTTAAGTCGGTTTTTCATCTTATCGTCTTATGTTGTTTTCATCTTCATTTAGATTAAGTCATTTAGGGTCTTTTAGACATTCCAATTTTGGTGGTCCTGTCTCCCATTTCTAAACCAGATTTTATTGTTATTATTATTTTACTGATTTTAATATTTCTAAAAGCTAAAAATGTAAAATAAAGCTAAAAATGTATAATAAACAAATTTCTAATTCGTTTCTCTCCCACTCTGTGTGCCCAAATAAATTAACTAGTATTAAAAGTAAAGCTATAATCCCAAAAAACTGTACCAGGGCGTAAAGCTAAAAATGCAACTTTAAATAAGAATAGATCAAACTAAATTTCTAATCCGGTTTGATCTTTTTCTCTTCATGTTCAAATAAGTTAAGTAGAATTAAAAGCAATTATATCATCACTAATACTAGCACAAGGGCGTAAAGCAAAAAAAAAAAAAAAAAAAATGATTCGTTGCATAAGAATAGATAAAACCAAATTTCTAATTCCTTTTTTCTTTCCCTCTGTGTTTTCAAATCAATAAACTAGGGCTAAGAATAAGGACATAACCACTCGTAACTAAGTACTCAGAATTATCTTATTTACGTACAGCATGCTTCTTTCCGTCCTTCAAATTTTAAACTTTAATTTAAAAGTAAAATAGTAAGAAGCTTTTTAACGTTATCTAAATACTCTAATATAAATTTCGCTAGTCTTATCAACTTGTAAATTTAGCATAAATCTGGGGTGAAAAAAAAATTATAATGGTTTTTTAAAAATTTGAATGAGTTTGGAGTGCATGACTTTTGTAAATTAAATAAAAGAGTAAAAATTAAATTTAACTCAAAAATTTTTTAAAGAAAAATCCGTAATTCCGTGGGACCTACTAGAAGCGGTCTGCTTTGCTTATTTGATAATGCGGCCACAATTACTTTGTAATTAAATAATTCAACTTTTATTGCCATAAAAGTTTTATGAGCTAAAAAAGAAAGACGTCACGTAATAAAGTTGAAGATAACTGATAAATATTATTTAAGCTTTTAGGCAGATACTTTTCGAACGAAATTGAAAAAAAAAATTACTTTACAATTGCAGTTTTTAAAAATATTAAAAATGAAAAAATAGTAATGTTTTTCTCCCAAATTAGCACAAAATATTATTAAATATATATGAATGTGTTGTATAATTCTGTAAAAATATTGAATAGTAAATATGACATATACACATTCGTAATTCCAACATTTCAAAGACCAATTTTAATCTAGGTAGATATATTTACAAAATAAGGTATTCCTTATTATTTCCAGCTCAAAGTCTTATTTATGCCTTGTTGATGATATTTATCTTTGGTTTGAAAAAGTCGTGATAATAGAAAAGAAGAAGTAAGACTCTTTTGCCATTCATTTAAAGATAAAAGAAAAACGAAATTTTCAGTCACAAATTATTATGAATACGTTTAAAAAAGATCTTAAAAATTATCGTGATATTAAAATTCCAAAATTTAGTTTAGTAACATTAACGTCCCATTGTAAAGTAACACTAGGGCTATATTGGGACGGACCTCATAATTTTGAACCACGGTCAGATGGAGAGGACGACACCTGAACTGGCACCCCCTCTCCAAACCACACCACACCAACGTTAGGACGTTTGGACTGATAGTTTTAACGTGTAAGAGATCCCCTCACAGGACGGTTCTTCGATGAAATCGAGTCTCGAATCTGAAACCCTCTGGTTCCAAAGCCCAGACCTTACCACCAGGTCACCTTGACCCCATTAAAATTGCAAAAGATGCAGATAATCGAGTGATTCGAAATTATGCATAAATATATATTATCAATTTATTTCGATATATTATCAAAGCAAATATATTTTTTCTCTCGTTTTAACGGCAACAAAATATAAATTTTAATATAAAGAATATTTTTATATATTTCTGTTTACAGAATGTACAATAGAATACAGAAATATCCCGAAATTACGCTCTGAAACCAACGAAATTAATTGATGCATGTAATAATGTAATTTCCATACATAAGGATAAAAAATCACAGATTTAAAATGAAAATATTGCATGAAATTAAATAATTTGAATGTAAATATTTCATAAAAATCTAACAAATACATATGAAAATTCAATAATTTAATATTTTTCTTCACAAATGTTTTTCGCAACAAAATAATATTTCCAAATTCCCTTGCCCTGTTGTATACATTGCTTATTAAAGATTATATTCTGCAAAATTAGTAGCCCTTTTTTAATTAGGACCTGTATTCTCAACTTCTGCAAAGCACTTAGTTTTATACATCTCTAAAGACTTTTTGATTGTTAGGCCTTTAATTTCGGCTCCTTTAAAAAAAATGGACAAACTGCCCTTTTATATGCATTAATTGATTTTATTTCTCAAAGTCGTGTTCTTATCAGATTCTAAAATCAGAAATATTCGAAAAGGGAAGTTTAGTTTAGTTATATTAACGTCCCGTTTAAAGCAACACGAGGGCTATTTTGGGACGGACCTCGTAATTTTGAACCGCCATCAGATGACGCTTCGAAAAGGGAAAGATAAATTAAAGATCGCGTCAATTGAGAATCGGATTCTTCACATTTTAACAATAATTATACATACATAGATTGAATTTTTATTTTTTATATGGAATTTCTATAATCTATTTGGATAAAAATAGTGCCATATAAATGGAAAAATATAAATAGGATTGGAATAAAATGCGATCTTAAAATTGAGGTATTGTATATTTTACGCCACTTCACAAAGTTAATTTAATTTTTTCCCCGTCCATTTCATTCCATTTGGGAGAGAGCAGGGAAGATTCTAACCATCTATTTGCTTTAAATAATTCTTAAAAAATTAACTTATTTTTAAGAGAGAATTGTGTTTTAGCTAGGTTTTTCCCCCTTCTCCTCAGTCAACAATTCATAACTCGAGAACGATAAATGTTAAAAAATCCGGATTTTCCAGTAATTTAAAAAATTAAAATTTCTAAATTTTCTGCCATATATGGTCTACGTTCAAGGCAGAAATTTCAATTCCATATACCGATAAAATATAATTTAAAAAGATAAATAAATAAATATGTGAATAATATCTTGGTGCAAGATGCATCACCTGAATTTCTCTGTACCGAAACAAGACGAAAGTCTTTAAATAATGTTTTAAAATCTATATCAATATAAAATAATTGGATAACCAGACGTTCAAAAAAGGTCAATTATAAATTAAGAGAAACAATTAGGAGATTAAATCAATGTGTCTCTTTATCAAATCGCCATTAAAATCATTTTAACTTTTTAACTGCGAATTTATAAATGGCCGAAAATAAGTTGAAATCAAGACAAATTTGTTCGACTTTTTTCTCAAATGATGTTTAAGCTAGGAGCTGGCGCATGATAATCAAATGTAACTTTGAGAAAATTATTAGAATTAAATATTTAATTTTAAAAGGTCAGTGGGATGCAGATATCTCTTTAGTAGTCAAAAGGTTAAACAAAACAAAACATGCGATGAAGGTTAAGGAATAGTCCGGGAAATCGAACTGATTTCTTTAAGCTGTTTGAACAGGTACAAAATTTGATACAGGTCATTAATTTTGGGGACAAGACCACATGCCTTTTATACTCGCACTTAGTACTTTCATGTTTTTGTATTCATGTATACAGGCAGATAAAACAAAAACGGTCAGCCCATAAACGAGTTTATTCCAAAATTTCCCCCCAGTGCTACAATTTTCGTGAAACACTCATCAGTAAAATCCATCATTATGGCTTGTATTTTTTTTAAATATTGCGCTCACATACATACGGGTAGAAAGAATGTCAAGGAACCAAGTCTTTGACGGATTTCATACAAAAGACAATACAAATTCATAGTTAAGAGTAATAAAATCAGATGATTTCATCTAAGTATTTAGTTGAATTATCGTATTTGTATGCACCTATTGAGACAGATTTCTCATTAGTAAATTTAGTTCACATTTAAATTCTGCAATTTTAATAAAAAGTCGTATATGAAATGTCCTTCTTCCAGTCAAATAAATGGACATAATTCTTCTTATTATTTTGAAGTTAGAGAGTTTATAAGTGCATGCATCAAAGTATCGAAGTTTATTAGTAACATATCAATATTTTTTTACTTCGATATTTTTGTTGAAAAAAGAAAGTGGAAATCCCATTATAATATACAAGAGCAATAAAAGGAGCATTTAAATACAAATAGTATTCTGACAAATAGCTGGCAGATAATTTTTGTCAATATGCAAGCATGAAGATAAAAATAGTCTTGGATATAGCTCAGAAGATTGTTTCTAGGACTTAAAAAATCACATCTTGAATTATACAGAGGCTCAAAAAATTGAGAGTACTTCTTATTTTTACTTGATAAATCCGATTTTTAATATAAATAACATATCACCGAGAAGTGCAAAAATGTTTTTATTTTTCCCATAACAAGTGGTTTAATTTAGAGTAAAAATAAAAAAAAATGAAAAAAAAACAACTTCTAAATTGAAAAGTTGTAGAAGCATTTTAAATAAGCATACGCAGAATTTTGTTTCAAAAAATTGAGAATACATCAATGAAAATTTTGCAATATCTCGCATAGAAACCAAGTGTCACAATTAAGTTGTATGTCTTTTGGTTCTTATAATGGGCTCTAAACATCGTGGTACCAATTCGATCAATTTTTTTAGTGGAATCTGAAATTATTTTACCCATTCCTCTTGCAACACTTGTTGTAAATGGGTTTTGTTTCTATTTCTATGTTTGTGTACCACTGTTTCGAGTATGGCCCACGAATATTCAATGACATTGATGTCAGGGTACTCTGATTGTGTGTGTAACTGTTGTTTATAAGGAAAAAGACACGCTATTTTGATGTCATGTCCATTCTGTTTGGAATTAATGTCCTGCTGAAAAATGAAATTTCCATCGAAACCCAAATTTTTACCACTTTCCTTTATATTGCTGCGACCCTATGGTTCATCCAACTTGTGGCAGAAACTTTTCAAATCATAGGCAGAAGTGTAATTGCTAAAATTATGCGAAATGCCATTAGACAAGCTGGATATAAAAGTCGTATTGTTACAGATAAGCCGTTCATCGTCTTGCAAATTCAGAAAAAGCCTTTGAAATTTGCAAAAACTCATCAATTGAAGACCAATAACTTTTTGAAGAAAGTTAATCATATGTTTTTGATAGTGATAGCCATCGTACTATATGGAGAAAGCCTAATACTACTTTGGATCCAAAAAATTTACGTCCTACAGTTAAACATGGTGGTCACCCCATCATGATTTCAGGTTGCATGGCTTCTTCCGGGGTAGGAAATTTAATTCTTAAATATGACACAATAAACCATATGGCATACTTGAATACATTTCGTAGAAATATAAAGGTATGTGTTAAAATTTTTTGTTTAAATGGAAATTCCATTTACCCCAACAGAACGCACGTAACGTCAGAATGTGACATCTTTTTCATTGTAAACAGCAGCTACACGCATTACCACAGTACCCCTATATCAATGTCGCTCAATATTCGTGGGCTGTACTCGAAAAAGTGGTTCAAAAACACAAAATATGAAACGAAACCCATTAAAAAGTATTGCAAGACAAATGGGATAAAATATTTTCAAAAAGACCAAAATTTTGTCGAATCGGTACTGTGACGTTTAGAGGCTATTATAAGAGCAAAAGACATGCAACTTAATCGTGAAACTTTCTTTTGATGCGAAATACTGTAAAAATTTCATGGGTGTACTATCAATTATTTGAGGCAAAATTCTGCTTATGTCTATTTAAAATGTTTTTGAAACTTTTCAATTTAGAAGTTTTTCATTATTTTTTCTTTATTTTTACTCTAAATTAAACTATTGATTATGTGTAAAAAAAACACTGAATGTTTGCACTTCTCGAAAATATGTTAATTAGATTAAAAGTCTGATTTATCGAGTAAAAGTAAAGTATACTCTTAATTTTTTGAACCATTGTACATACAATTCATTAACACTATGTCCAGAAAAACAGCACAGAACTACAGAGAAGTTAATCTGGATTAGTAAAACTAATTATTGAGCATAACTTTTTGCTTTTAAAAAACAAGAATTTTTTGAGTAAGCGAAGATGGAATTCTGACAGTCTCCTCTGCATGCGTAAATTTTTTTAATTATTTTTATTATAAGATGGTGCAAGCAGAACGAGGAAGCTATAATGCCTCTTAAATGCTGTTATCAAAAATCTAACCTTTTTATTTACAAAAAAGAAATTTTAGAAACTGTTTAATTAACTATAACTTAATTCTTACCTTTTTTCCGGAACATTTAGTTCCATCTACGAATAACATAATTATTTTTAAAGTTTTTCTACAGTTTTTATAATTTTGCAACATACAAATATTGTTTGTCATCAGTATGGTCACTATTTAACCATAGATTCAAATTTTTACTGATTATCTGGACCACAATTTAAAAAAAAAATAATACCAAAGAACGCATAATCAAGAAATAAAATAATGAAATAAAATTCTGATTAATATGTAAACAAAAATAATACAAATATTAGAAAAATCTTTTACATTTTCATCCGAACAATTTTCGATGTTATTTACGATTGCTGAAATGAGCATGGAAAAGATCTGAATTCTTTCGCATTTCCCATTTGTAAATCTTATTTTGTATTATTGTTTATTGTATTGTTTACATTTTTAAATAATCCTGTTTTACATTAATTCTACTAATTTATTTGTTATATGTTAAGTTAATTTACTGCCCATTCATTTAGATTCCTCTTTCAATCTTTTCAATTATTAAATTACACATAATGAAAAAATAAAATAATCTTATAAAACTTTAATTACTACGTGAATAGAAATATATAAAGCAATATAATACTTTATATATTATATATTATTTTACTAAATATATATAATATTGAGAATTTTTTGTAATTTATATCCAAACGATTTTTTTATATCTGCACTGAACGTAAATGGGAATGAGTTCTTTAGTCTAGTCATTTATTCCGCAATAATAAGTTTTATTTTGCCCCTTCTGCATTTTTAAATTATTTCATTTGAAAATGCATCATTTTCATTAATTTATTTACCATACGTTATTTTGATGGAATTCGTTTTAATAACAACTACGCTTTCTAATGAGAATTTCGGGAGCATTCCACATTTCCACGACGGACGGTTTCGTTCGCGGTCTTCATCCAATCTCTTCTGGCAGCCCTGATATTAAATGTAAGGAAAAAAAAGATTTTTAATCAAACCATGACGTATGGAGAAAAAGTTGACTGATCCTAATCATAGAGAAATTTTTGTTATCTTTTGGAAAGTGTCCATGACCACTCTTTCAAATTCGATGTGTAATTTTTGGGAAAATATTTCTAAAAACACAGAACTCTTCGTTCTCTAAAGCGGTAAGTGAATATTTACTCTGTATTTTAAAATTAAAGTTGAATATAGAGTCCCATAAACTTTCAGCAATTTTGGAAAATACTTCTGAGCGTATTTTACTACAGTAATTATTATTTATTTCAACGACGTTGAATACATTATTTGATTGCGAATCGAACCTAAAACGATAAAATGATACAATGTTTTAAAGTTCTGGTTCAAATCTAAATTTTTGTAATTAGTTTTTCACTAGTATTTTTTTTCCTTTATATATATACGTTTAGATAAAATATTGCAAATCACTAGATTTTCAAAATCTCTGTTGACTGAAGATTTCTGTAGAACAGAAAGTAAAACGTTTTCTTCAGTTGACTTCTTCAAAAAAATTTTTTAAACACATGGACATAAATTTCCAGTGTAGTATTTCGGGATTCAAAATTTCCTTAAAACATAATAAAAAGATTTCATTTCAGCCAGTTAAAGAACATAATTTATTTTCTTTTAACATAATTTTTATAGACTCGCTTACTACTTATAAAATATGACATGCATGATGAAACTAATAGTTCAAAATGCTTTATAGGGCAGATTGTAGACTCAATGCTACCAAAGCTGACATGTAATTACTTTTTGAGTAATATGCACTCTTGAAGAAATGGGCTTTTCAAGATTTTATTTAAAAATCATGTATGATTCGATTAATAAATATTAAAATGTCAACGGTTTATTTTAATGAGTTTAAAACGGTTTGTCTTAAAGACTTTGCATTATTTTCACAAACACTATTTTTAACAACCTTAAATTTTTTTAATAAGTTTTTTAGTGGTGTCAACTTTATTTCCATATAGTCTTTGTTCTAATTTTACTTAGTTTTTAAAAACTTGCTTGTTTTTAAAACGAAACTGGGTTTATAATAACATGCTTTATGTCATTATTATTAGGTGCCCTTTGTGCGCATGCGCGCGAGCTTTATTGTTTCTATATAACTGAGACTTAATTTTAAACATTATCATGCAACGATTCTCAGGACTACAGGTTACAATCGTTTTCAAATTTCTTTTTCCTTTACAAATTATATTTATTGAAAATTAATATAACATAAATAACACTTTCCCCCCAAATTTTGATTTTTAGTTTAATTGACCTTTTATTATTTAATGAGTTTCTTTCTAAACAGTACACAAACACAAAAGAAAAGTAAATCATTGAAATCATCAATGATCACATCATTGAAATTTTTTAAAGAGTTTTGAGGATCTGATGAAATTGAATGTAAATGTTTTACAAACGAATATGAGACTATTTTTTTTTTCATTTGAAAAATCAACTACATGGCCCCTAACTTTTTCTTTCGCTTGTGACATTCATTTGTTAAAAAAAATTACCGCGATCCTTATTAATGAATTAATTTTTCAGCCAAATCAGTAAATTAAGTAGGAAAATAAAATCTCTATAAAGGAGAAGCCGCTTTTGGCGACCAGCTGGTGTAATACTATCTAAAATATTTATTTCGAAAATTCTATGGTATACATTGTACACAAAAATCTGCTCATCATGGAAAAGAAGTCGAATATTCATATATACTATCTTCATCAACAATAGAAATGAGCAAAATGGAAGTAAGAAAAATAACATAACGAAGCAAAAGAAACATCCAGGCCGAATTAATTGTAGACACAATTAAAACAATTATTGTTTTATGATAATAATGAAAAAAAAACTTAAAATATTTTTTAACTTAAAATACTTTAAAAAATTATTTAAAGAGACTTAAAAAAAATAGATCAGTTAAACTGGTACCATTAAAAATAGTTTTTGCATTATAAAACAGTGAAAAAAATTGTGCAATAATATTATCATGGAAAAATGCCAAAATGTTATTAAATTTTTAATTATTTAAAATTTAAAAAAAAAAAAGCTCAATGCCGCACATTCTCACTCGCCAAAATATGTATGTACCAACTTTAATAGCTCTTAATCAAACGGTCTTGTTTGTAGAGAGCCAACATACATAAACATTCTCTTTTATTAATAGTAGAGATATACAAAAAGAATATTTATTTAAACGAGTAATTATTGAAAAGTTAATCAAATATTTCAATCAAAATGAATTTTTTTACATAATTTGTAAACTAAAAGCGATCAGATAGCAAATTTACGATCTCAGTTATAGATAATATAAATTCCATTACGATCGGAATCCATAGTTTAAAAGGCGTTGTTCTATAATATTCTTTAAGTTAAGACTACGAACCGACTATTTCAACAGGAAGTTCTAAATAGGAAATTTATGCATTACATACCAAAAGCTAATCTATATGTTATTCGTGCCTATAAAGTTCCTATAAAAACGCCAGGAAGCACGGACTCTCAAAATAAATAATACTTTTTTATACCATATATTTGGAATAACAAGACCTGTATACAAAGCCTAATGAGTATGTTTTTAAAAATAACAAAGAAGATACTAAATATAAAATAATATGAATGGTATTGAAGTTCAACATAATAGCAAATTCTAAAAATAGAGATTTATTTATTCAATCCCTTTTATTTCCTTATCCATTTATTTTAGAAATAAATGATAGTCAGATCAATGGTTTTTTGATATATCGTACATTTTATAAGACTCATAATGATCGTGATAGGATTTTCCTTGCTATAAATCAATTGTTTGTTCCTAATCCGTACAGTGAGATTTCAACAAAGAATAAGTAACGAAAGAAGTTATTTAAGAATAAAATTGCATTCTAATTATTTTTAGCCAATTATAAAAAATAGCATATTTTCAAATATCAGAACAGGAAACAATTTTTTCGCCAAATCAAAATAATTGAGAAAATTAGCCAAACATTTTAAAAGAAACATAAAATAAATTTTTATAATGAAATAATTTATTATTTTTTTATTAATAGACAGGATATAAAGTAATAATCGCTTTAAAAATATTGCAATAATAATAATGTTTATTTAAAAAAAACTTGCATTTTAATAAAAACATTTTTTATAGTCAATTTCAATTAGAAATTTACTAAAATTATGCAGCCTGCTTACAATTCTGAATATTAAATCATAATTTTCAAATATAGTATTTATCTATAAATTATCTTAAAACATTTATTGTTCAGTAAAAATTTATATAAAAATATTAGTAAAAATTAATAAAAGCATATTAGTTTTAAAAATAATGCTTGCTTTCTTTAGTTTTGAATAGAATACAATGTTTATAAGATAATGAAAATGTACAGTTTTTATCATAAAAATATTTAAATTAGAATTAAATCATTTGAACTATCATTTTAAAACCAGACCATATTATCAAATGTGAAACAGTATATACTTGGCATTATCATTTCATTTCAACCAGAACATTATTTTTTTTTTGTATGAGTTATGTTTATATTCAAATGTATTCATAAAATATCATTGAATGATATTAAAAAATATTACACAAATCTTAATAGATATCGAGCAATAACAGTAAATGAATATGTACAGCATAAACATTTCGGTACAAAATTAATAAAAAAAAATACGCTATAAGCGGGAATAATTATTTAACAGTAAAGTCATTACATAAATAATTTAGTAATTTTGATTTATGTCAAACTATTAAAATCAATTCCATAAGAAATTCGTTGCAATTTTTTTAATATCACATTCATTTATTGTTTTGAATCAAAAAATATGCAGAAAAAATGAAATTAGAAATTGTCTAGAGCACGTTTATTTTTAATGTTTACCACAGATTATCATAAATTATTCGTATTATATGGCGTGGTAGGATTTTAAGCGAATTATCAGAACGAATGCACATATTGTTTTCAATATTTTAATTATAAAACCATCTAAAAATGCAATCTGAAATACATTTAATTAACAAAAAGTAATAAAAAAAGGATAGCAAATAGTAAGTAATTATAATGTAATCGAAGATGAGTTCAGGTAAGCTAAATCTAGTACGTATCAGAAAAGCGAAAATTCTAAAACTTACGTGTACAGTCAAAGGCAATAATAATAAAATATAATCCTTAGCTCTTTCAAAGATTCTAAAGTAAATCTAAAATTTTATCAGATTCGAGCACATAGTGTGATAAATAAACAACCGGAACCGGCGTCGATGCCTGGAATCGGTAAACACAAAATGACAAGTCGCCGAACACGGTTGAAGCGATTTCAGCCATTGCACAATTTCCGTTTTCCTGATACTCTGTGCTGCCATCTACTGTTGTTATACTAAATTATAAAAATGTAGATTTTTTTTAAATTTTATTTATAAAATCAAAGTTAGGTTTAGGTATATTTGGAAAGATAATAATCTAAAATCTACTTGAAGGAAAAATGTTTTAGATTTTATTAGGACGGAGAAGAAACGAATAAGCTCTTAAAGCCTTCAAAGAAGCCTCAACTTAGAATTTAAAATGTGATAACGAAATTAAATCCTTTGAATTCAATTTCAAATTCAAATTTTAAATAATTTATTTTTATATAATATTTAAATTCAATTTCATATTCAAATTTCAAATTATTTTTATATAGTATTTTACTTTAATGCTATATATGTTTTTACTTAAATGCTATGTATTTATTTAATATCTCTAATAAATAAAATGTATGTACTAATAAACTAGAAATTTCCAATTTATACAAATAATAATATTCGGAGTAATTAAGTAAAAAAAAATTAAGGATAAAAACGAAAGGGGTGGATGATTGGCGTAAGGAATTCAAGATTATTGATTAATTTGAAGATTTTGAAAAAATCCAATCCCCACAAGTTAATTGCCACGGCTAAAAGTTTTAAAAGAATAATATTTTTTAGTTAATTTTTATTTTATTCTATCTCATTATTCTAGCTATTTATTAATTCTTTGCAAATCTTTTTTTTTTTTTTTTTTTTTTTTTTTGCTAAAAATAATAAAGCATTTTGACTCAAAATTTTAGAGCCACGTTGAAAGTTTTATTTAAAATGCATGCTATAATAGCGACTTCATTTCACTTTTGAAGCTCCCCCTTTCAAAGTTGTCTCAACTACTAGTACATACCCATTTATTCATTTATCGTACCTCCCTCATGTCGAATTTTTAAAAAATGCATGTTATCAGTAACGATTTAATGCATACCATGGCGATTTTATTGAATTGTCAAATGTGCTCACCGGTTTAATTTTAGAAATCAAAGCTCAGTTTGCAAATAAAAAAAGGAAATAAAGTTGCAATGTCGTAGCTACGGTAAAGCGAATTAAGCACATAATATAATTTTTTCCACCTTTCCCGATTTTTTTCGAATATACAATTTATATATAGTAAACCAGCCTACAAACATTCCCATGTTGAAAGAAAACGGGGTAACATCACATGCCCTGGAATGAAATAAGTTACCCATATTGTTTCTTTCCAAAAAGTGTAAAAAAAAAAAATTAAATAAAACAGTGCTATGATAGTAGATAAAAATTAAAAACAAAAAAAGGAAATCTATTTATTGAATACACTTAAATAATCATTAATTATCTTCACAAAAAACTGTTATGGCAAAAAGAAAGGAAACAAAATATTGAAAATTTTCTTTCTTATGCAGTGTTATTTCATTATAATGCTTGTATAATGAAACAACTATAACAATAATTCAATATAATCTTCAAATTTGCATGACAAACTATCACTCAAATATCGTTTGTAGTTCTAAACGAAAATTCTATAAAGTGAAGATTGTTTTCTGATCGCATTGTTCTATCTAATCAGTCTAATGTTTTGTAATAGATTTTATACTATACTATACTATATTTACTATTTTTTATACTAATTTTTCAATATCTAATTTTTTATACTTATTCTGAATTTTACTTTTTTACAATTCTTTCTCTCAAATCTATATATATTCTTATAATAAAGCTCAATGTGTGTGCGTGTGTTTGTGTTGGCGCTGTTGGACCTACAGCTACCAAATTCGGTACATATATACCTTGGAGGTCGGGAGTGTGCACCTTGGAGCCCTTTTTTCGAATTTTTAATCAGAATTTGAATTAATTAAAAGTTAAGCGAAATTTCGTCGTTTTTCCGCTATAACTTCCGAAAATATTATCGCACAAACATGATTTTTTGCATCAAGTTAAAGATAAAAAAAATTAGCTTTCTAATGGCATCAGTGTTTTAACATATAACTTAAATTTCTATTTTTGACGAATTTTTAAAGAAATATTTTAACTATATTTTCAACAATATATTTCGTACAAAACAATAAAATTTAATCTGCACGAGTACGTCAAGTGGAAAAAAATTAGGTTTTATCGGCGTGTTGCTATCATATTGACGAAAGTTCAAATTTTAAAAAAATTACTGGAAATTAAATCTAAAGAAATGTAACTTTCAGCACGTGACTAGATAAAATAAAATGAATATAAAATGTGATATTTTCTTTAAAAAATGCAAGGCAAAGGATTCTATAATCGTTTGTAATATCTAAATCATTAATTCAATAAATCTCCTTTATTTACGGTAAACCTGATTGAATTTATGCAGGATATGCATTCAAATTCAATGGCCGATTTGAAAAATATTAGTAATAGGCATATATACTGTTTAGTAAACCACATTTGATCTAAATGAAGTAAATAATTACATTTTTTGTAGCTTAAGTCAAACAATGCATTGATGAACAATGCTTGAGTCAAACAATGAGTTTTAAATTTCTTCATACTTTGCTTTGTGAACCATATTTTATAAAATATTTTTATTAACATTTTAAATAAAACTTACTACATTAATCAGTATTCTAAATCAATCATTAAAACTGAATGATTTATAAAAATAAAAGAATATTATGAAAACGTGTTCTTTTAGATATTTCCGTCCATCATCTTAAGAAAATATCAATTTCAGGTCAATCAATGCCCGGAATTACTTCAAGGCTTCTATAATCAATGAATATGTGTTTTCGTATATAAATGAATGCGCGTGTGTTCGTTATGGCACTACACTCCAAAACATATGATCTAGAGCTACCAGACTTGGTATTTACATATTTACTTTGGAAGATGAAAAAGTATACCATGACGGAGTTATTTCTGAAATTTTAATTATTTAAAAATTAAGCTAACATTTGGAAATTTTCTGCGATAATTTCCGAAAATATTATAGCACAAAACTGTTTTTTAAATCCTCTTAAAAATGACTTTTTTTCATTCTTAACAATGTTTTAACCTATAAATTAAGATTCTGCTTTTAATGAATTTTTTAAAATTATTGTAATTGTATTTTTCAACAATTAATTTCTAACAAAATGAAAATAGAATTTAACCTGCAAAAACAAGTTGATTAAATTAACTCCCATTGAAAATTAAACCGAGGAAAGTGTGATGTTCAGTACGTGTTGATGTGATAGCGTAATGTTATCAAATAAATATAAGATGTGATATTTTCCACATAATTCCACAACAGCTAATTGCAAATCAGAGATATATATAGTACAATGAACAAAGAATCATAAGGCTTCTATAATAATATGAGTTACTTGACTATCGGAGTTTGAAGTTTAAATATACCTGGCTGATAAGTTATAAAAAGAGCAGGGCACACAAGTATTTAATTGAAAATTTTACAATTCATTACTCATGGCGAACCAGCTGATCGCCAAAAGCGGTAAATAAAGAAATAAAACAAAAATTATACACTAATATTATAAATGTAAAAGTTTGGATGGATGGATGGATGGATGGATGGATATTTTTTACTCAATCAAGCCAGAACGGCTGAACGGAATTTGATGTAATTTAGCACAAGGATAGATTTTTGTCAGGAACAGAACATAGACTACTTTTTACTCTGGTTATTTGAGTGGTTAATTTTTTATTAATTAAAAACTAATTTTCGCTCCAAAGAGATGAGGTCAAACCCCGGCAAAGATGAATAAGGCTCCAGTTGCTTTTTTTTTTTTTCGCACCAGTAATCAGGTTAGGTTTAGCAGAATTTCGACCGATTATTTAAAACGATTCGGTTTATTTTCTTAGAGTTTAATGTATTTAAAATCAAATTTTGTTAATTAATCGATCTTTCGGATTCATTCTGAAGTATTTTTAAATTAAAATAAAACAGAATAAAGGAAATAAAAAATTTCTAATCTGCATTGCGTTGCCCCTATTGGTGTAGGAAAGTCAGGTATTTGAGAAACGCCAACTGACGTTGAAAATTCATGAGTGATTGTTGACAACTGTGTTTACATTTAAATTAAAAGTTTTAAAATGATGTGTATTATATTGTTGTAGCAATCTCAATCTTGGTCAATAAATAAAATAGATTTGACTTGATTTTAAAGAAATACGGACTTCATTTGCTGTTTTTAGGTTATTTATGTACTTTAGAACTAGTTCAGTTTTTTTTTTTATGCTATATATTTTTCGTATATGCTTATAGTTTTAAGTACATTGTTTTTAGG
>JAPMOQ010002921.1:32043-63799 GCA_026543055.1 Argiope trifasciata
ACACACACACACACACACACACACACACACACACACACACACACACATATAATTTTTTTAGTT
This sequence comes from Argiope trifasciata, assembly GCA_026543055.1. Taxonomy (NCBI): domain Eukaryota; kingdom Metazoa; phylum Arthropoda; class Arachnida; order Araneae; family Araneidae; genus Argiope; species Argiope trifasciata. The sequence goes on from JAPMOQ010002921.1 coordinate 32,107, forward strand.
TTCATTTTTAATTTTTCAGGCTGCCAAGCAAAGTTTCGGAGCTCCATCGATTTTGAGATGGGAGGGGGGGGGCAACCTTTTTCTAAATATCAACAAATGCACAATATGATAGTCTCTTGATAGTATCAAACCGGTTTAAACTGGGTAGTGGCAAATTAAATAAGACAATTCGTTTAAATTCCAATTAATAGTTTTAAATTAAGTTGTAATTTCAGTTGGTGATGAATCGCCAAATGTGACAACCTTCTGCATTACTTTCTAATAACTCTAAAAGCGAAAAATGGATGCCTTTAAAGCAATAAATTACTAATTTGTTGCCTACGTATTTTGAAGTTTTACCAATTTGTTGCCTAAGCAATTTAAGATTTCAGAAATCTCAAACAAAAACATCATGCTCTCAAGTGATAATAAAAGGAAAATTCAAAATCATACTAGAAAACATTTATTTAAAAGTGCAGTAAACGGTAGAAGATAATAAAAACGTGATCCGTTTCATCGAATGAAGCTAAATTCTCCATAAGAGATGTTATAATAAAAGGATGTCAAACGAAATATTCTAAGAGTATTTAAATGTCACGTGGCTAGTAAAGGGTGGAAATAATAAATAAATGAATAAATAATCAAAGATATTTACTGTAACTAATTTTTAGCGTACAAGTTTATATTAATTTTAATTGTAAGATCTTGATCTTATTTTATATTCAAATACATATTTTTTGAAAACTATGCTATTGAAGTACGTACTTAAAGATTTTATCTCGAATATATGCATTTAAGATATCACCATTATATTGCGTATTATTTGTTCAGCATACTATGCAGAATACTATAATGCCTAGTACCTTGATATGATTTGTTCTCCATTCCCTGGTTATATTTGGCTTTAAAAAGTGAAATTAGAATACCTTAACGTATTGTCAACATGGTGTTGCCAAGACTACCACCCCAAGTATCTAGATCCTTTTATCAATTTCGATAGGCCAAAGTTCAAAATACTATTTCCAAATTCGAAAATTAATATTTTTTGCTTTTCATGTGCAAAGAATACAAAAAAAAATTATAATCATTAAAAAAATGAATTCGAAATTTTGATGAAATCTTAGTTCCAAATGTCTTTGAGTCTGAAAAACACATTTATGGCATAATGTTTGATTGTCTGTTCATCTGTGAATATATTAGCTCATTATTATTTTGAGTTAAACGAATGAAATTTGAATTGTGGATTTAAGTCTAAATTTGTTGATTCCTATCAAATTTTGAATGAAATGCATTAAGAGGAATAGCTATTCGAGTTCAAAAGAATTCGATAATTACAAAACATAGGGAATTGGAAAGTTAAAATTTGGTTTACAGTTTCAGAATCCTAAATGTGGATTCTTAGAAAAATTTGAACCTAATTTATCGATGGGTTGACTGTTTTATACTTCCTCATATATGCAGCATAATATTTTAAATGAGATCTGGTAAATGATTTTGTAAGCACGATTATAAGTTTCAGTGGATCGCAAAAAAGGCATGCATAATACATATTGGATTTTCACATGATTATGTATTAAAACCATGCCAGGGATTAATGGTTTAAAAATAATCGTGATAAATCGCAATATTTAGCAAAAATTATCCAAGTCGGAGATCCATGTTTCGAAACTATTGTTCATCAATGGCATACAAGACATTCATATTCTTACTTCAAGTTCACAATTTTATGCTGGGTGTTGGAGATTACACTTTATTAAAGAACGTGCTAGGAAGTTTTGGTGAAATTTCCCCTGTTATTTTTTATTGTAATAATTTGCTACAAGATAATCGTTTTCTTTGTTTCACTACTTATTGGGGAACAGCCAAAGTCGACTTATATCCAGCTGGACAAATTACTTTCAACTGGGCCCCGAACAACCCACTAGAATGTTACTTACCCAATATCCAGCTTAATGAGATTTGCGAGAAGTATTGTAACTGCCAAAATAACTCGATCTCGAATCTTGTTGAATCTCCATAGTTTTAAAATCCTGGAATAATAATAATTATAAACCGTTTTTGGAATTTCATCCACTTGTATGCAAGGTCAGTATGATGAAAAATCAATAAGCAAGAAGGATGAAATTTGATCTCATCTTATGACCGAAATTGTAAATATCTATCAAATTTTGGTTCTAATAAAAAGGGAATAAAATGTATGAAATTCGTATTTTATTACTATTATTATGGAACAAAAAATACGATATATCATAACTTTAAACGAGCAATTCTAGTACATGTATATATACAAATTTATTTCGTGAATACTCGGAAACGGCTCTAATGGTTTGGATCAAATTTAATATTTAGATAAAGTTTTGCTTTTTAAGTTTATCTATTTTGGTGTCTTTCCTGAAAAAACGCGATTTTATACTCAAAAAGACTATTTTTCTACATAACTTACTGTTAGAACCAATATATGCAATTGCTACTTAGAAATGTGGGCTGTATAGTATAGGGGTCAGAACAACCTTAATGATGCGGGTGTTGAATGGCCTCGGTTCGAGTCATGTATTTATTTTCATCATGTATTTATTTTCAATATATTTGCTTTTTAAATTTATTTATATAGGTATCGTTCCTAAAAAAACGCAATGTTACACACACGCACGCACACACAAAATTTCTTTTCGCAGCAAATTATCAGAGCCATTTTCTATTTGATCTCATGCTGACAACGTCTTTATCAATCACCATCTTGGATCCGATTTTACCGCAGCTAAACCGAGTTTAAATTCAAAAATATAAGTAATGATAGATAAATTGTAAAACGATCGTTTCGAAAAATATTTTAAACTAAGGGAATTTATAATTTATTTTATTATTTAAATGACTCATTCATATGTATGTCAGTTTGTAAAACCTTCATATGTAAACATTATGGGATTCTGTCTAGATATTTTCTCCAATAAATAAATAAAATACAATTTTATGAAAAAAAAACACCATCCAAATTAATTTTGGTTTTCCAGATATTTGTATTAGTATAAGAGAAGGTCTAGACAAGAATATTCCCTCAGTCCCCTCCCCCTTTATTTTTAAGCCTCATTATTTTTAAAATTGAAGAAAAACAAATGACAACCAAAACTGTTCCCAAATTGACTTCCAAAACTTCTAAGACTGATTCTGGGAACGTCTTCAGATTGAATTAGATACAATAAATTAAAGAGAACCGAAATGATGTAATGAAGATACGCTGTTGCTTAATGTCTTAGTTCTTGTTTTCATTTGCGGCAATTACATGCCTGCACTGCAGAGGCGGATTTAATGGGCCTCATCTTGGCACCCGCCAGGCCCTCACTGGTCCTGTAAAAGGGCATGACCTCTGGCTGGGTAAATAGTATCTCAAAAGAACGGAGATGGGGAAAAAATCTTGACTCACAACCGTTTGAGGCTGTAACAAGGAATCAAAAAAATAAATAAATTTAAAGCTGACTTTGAGGGCAGTCAAGCCCAGGCCAGACACTTGTTTAGTACTCCACCCTACTTGGGGGTGCTTAGGGGTAGAAAAAAGGCGGTTCGCCTCTTTTTTAAGTATCTGAGATCTACAGAACGAATTTACTAATTTTTTTGTAAGGTATGTCGAAATATTAGTGATTTAATATAATTTTTTTCACCATTTTACTATTTTTATTTTTTGTGATTACCTTTTTTTTTATCCTGTTTAGCGAGACAATTTTCTCCCAATTTACTGGCTTTCCAGATTTTTTTTTTCATTCTGCCATTTTTTTTTTAAATAACGTTTTATAATATTTCGTATTTTAAATTATTCTGTAAATTAATAAATGAAAGTACCGTATCTATATTCGCATCTTTGTAATATTGATAAAATCATGTAACCGACTAAATTCTTCAGAAATTGTCTGAATCAGAAGAATATTTGCATTATTTCAATCTTTAATTGCAATGATTGAAACAATGCATTTTTAACAATTCATTATTAAAAAGATAGTTTGTATAGATTGGCAACATAACACATAACTACGCAACATGAAGTTCCGACATACATAATTAAAAAATTTCATTCAACACACTCAACAGGACTAACAATTATACCTAAAATTTAACGTATAGCTACTTCTTGGGCATTAGTGCTTATAAAAACGGGCTTCTCAAAATTGTAATTAGATTTTAGTTAAAAATTAATCGGAAAATCAAATCTTGGAAAAATTTTTTCTCCAGTAATGCGATGCATATTGTTGCACAAAAATCATTGTGTTCCATTTTAATATTGAAAAAAAAAAAAAAAAAAGTTTTTTACTGTTTATTTTGAAACAATTTTTGTCTCTAATTTTAATAAGTTTTTAAAGAAAATATTACAAATGCATTTTGTAATGCTGTTCGTTCTTTTAGTTTTTGAATTAATACGTACCCATATTGCAACGATGTTAAACATATTGATCTCTGCACATTGTCGCTTTTTTGTAATTAAGAAAAAAATCCTGAAATTGACATGAAAAAAGAATCAAGCGTTTTGGATTTTTGGCTCGAAATTCTTCTAAATCTTTTTTTTACAAAATTTTTTAGTAATATATGTTTCAATTCCAAATGAGTATGTTTTGTTCTTTATTTGATATCCATACAATTTGTTTAATTCTAGAAGGTATTCTTTTATTTTAGCATTTCGATGGATTTTATAATATGATGATCAAGTGATAGTATGAAGAGGGGAAACATACGCATGCGAAATGTATTATAAATGAAAAGTAAAACAGGATTTTTCATGAATCTGTTTTTGAAAATTAACAAATATGTGCTTTCAGATAGGCAACTGAATATAATTTGAATAGGTTTTAGTTTAGTTATTTTAACCTTCCGTTGTAAAGCAACACTAGGGCTATTTTAGGACGAACTTCGTAATTTTGAACCACGGTCTGATGCCGAAGACGATACCTGAGCTGGTACCCCTCTCTCCACACCACACCAGCGGGAGAATCTATTTTGAATGGGGAGAGGGCTTGATTTTGTATGCTTCACCTCTTTTTCCAGATTTTATTATATATTAGAATTTCAAAATATAATGTCACATTTTTGTTTTTGTTAATAAAAATAATTCGCTTAAAAAATATATTTTAAAAAATTAGTTTTTTTCCCCTGAATTTTCATAGGTATTAATTTGGTGGAAAATGTTCTTGCTTTGGATGCCTTTTCCAAATTCCATTTTACAAGAATCTTTTTTCACGCGAATCCAAAATGGCAAAATCTTGTCTTTGAAAGTGGAAATTAGATAGTTTGAAACTTAATACTAATAAGAAAAATATCGTGCACTTTTTTAGGTTAATTCAGTTTAGTTTAGTGGTGTTTATACCTGATTTTGAAGCAATACGAGGGCTATTTTGAGGCATCTCGTGATTTTGAACAGTAGTCAAAGCCATGTATATTGTAGAATTGTGAACTCTTGAAATCAATCGGGAGAAATCTGTTTCCTGTTAGCTTAAAAGTTTTTGAAAAGAGATATCAGATCAGATGTTTTTTATCTGGTTTAACCGATTATATAAAATTATTAGAATTGTCCGATCTTATTTTCGTTTCGTATTCTGTTCAAAAATATCCTATTTCTAATATCCTAGTTCCTAATAACAGTTCTAGTACAAAACTAAATTGAATCAAAGTAGCCTTCTTTTTATGATTATACAAAAGTCTCAGATATGCTTCTTTTATCATTTAAAAATATCAAAAAATATTTCTTTTATCATGTTTTTTAGTATCATTAAATTTTCTTTCTATCGTACGTTAATAGGTGTAATTTTTAACACAACTTATGTAGTTAAATAGATCTAAAACCGAATAAACTCAGAACAACATTTTTCAGGGAATTTTATTCAACTATTTAAAGTAAGTCTTTCAGCCAGGTAATTTTTTCAATGCTAATTGATAAAACATTCAATTGAATAATTTTTGCAAATTTTTTAGAAATACATTATTTTATTCGTCTCGATCATGTAACAAAATATAAATCAAAATCTTTCATCGTTTTAATTTGCCATTGAAAGAAATTTTCTAAAGGATTTAAATCTTGAAACTTAATATTTAAATGCTTTTACCTTCTATAACCGTTTGTCACAAAGAACTTATCACCAAAAAACCCATCACTCCTCGCGTAAGCAACACATGGACTGTTCCCCTAGTAAGACCACTAGAAAGCAAGCCTCCCTTTGAATTCAGTTATTTACCCCTACTGGACCCCTACCATCACACCGGGACTGTCGCCAATGGTACATTGTGTGTTTCCTTGAAACGGAAATTAATGTATCAATCCTCTATCCCCTGAGCCTTTAAAGCCCTCCTGTATTCACCATCCATAATAAGATCTTATGAGACAGCCCCCCAATTTACTATTGGAAGGTCTTTGAAGTTAGGAACAGACCTGCTTCCTCAGATTCGAGGCCATTTTGAAAGGGTTGCTATCATACTACGGCTGCAAATATATTTCAAGAAAGATTTGTGTAAGTTTTCTTTGTGTTTCGTCTACTATTCTTTTCTTCTTTTAAATATATTATAACATATAAATTCAGTGGGAAATAAGCTGCCGTATGTTTTCAATATTCGAAAGAAGGTGAACATTTGAAGCCATTATCCTTCTGGTTGTTGTGCCACAACTTAGTATATAATTCCTTTTCTCCAAATTCTTGTACGTCGGAAATTCGAACATCCCATTAAGAGTTTTGCATCCATGAATTTGAAAACCATGAATTTGAAAACAAATTCCGTTGTTTCTTTTTTTGTTGTTTTTCAATTAAAGAAAAAGTTTTAAAAACCATATTTGATTTGGAGGGGGGGGGGGGGAATAGATATCATGGAATAAAAAGTTTTTTCTTAAATACAATTCGCATGCATCGCCATGCTGCGAATTGTATTTTAGAATTGTTCTTAAAATTTAAAACAATTATTAAATTAAAGCAGCAAATAATCTAAAAGACGAAAATCGCATGAGTATGATAACATACTTGAGGTCCCTATTATGTTCTTATATGGATTGAAAAAAAAAAATCTTTTATAGAATGTGCCATCTAATATGAAGAATAAATAAAGTCGTCAAATTGAATGTGCCATCTAATTAGGAGAATAAATAAACTCGTAGATTCGTATTCTTCTATAATGTTGTGTTTAGCATAACCATTTAATACTATATTTATGTCAGAATATATAATGTTATTTATAAAAACTGACACAAAATTATTAGCATCAATTCATTTAAAATTCAAAATTCGCAAAGGGCCCTTTAGACTTTAAAAATATTGTTAGAGCTCTTAAATGAAGTGAAGTAAGACTAAAATTCCAACAGTTTTCAAATTAGAAAGTAAAAGAAATTTGTATCCGAAGATAATAACTTACAATAAAATTAAACCATAATGAAAAAAACAACAACAGAAAATTAAATATTTATCATGTTTTTGTTCAATTTTTTATTATTTCATCGGATTAAAAATTCATCCATTTAAAAAAAATTAATTTACTTTTTGGAATTAAAGAAAGTTTAATTGGATTTTTTGTCTCCCATAACTCGGTTCAAGCTTCGATGAATGTTTAATGTCTCCAACTGTGATATTTAGATGTTCTAATAAAATCAGTTTCAGATCATCCGATACATGTAAAATATATTGAGTCAATTTAACCGAGCATGACGCGTTAAGGCAAAGTACTTAACATCGCATTGTGGTTTATGACAATAACCAAATATACGTGAAATGAAGTGCGATATTTATATTTGTCTTATGATTATGATTCATGAGAACTGTTTTCATTAGCTTCCATATTATCTCATGAAATATTTATATTTATGACCGGAATGTTTTTCATTTTCTAACTCTTCTCAATTTTCAACTCTTTTCAACTCAAATTTTCTTCTCAATGTAAATTTCTGCTTTATTTTTTTCCTCCTTATATTGATTTCAAAGTTTTAGGATACAATAAAACCAGACTTCCAAAAACTTTCTTGCGTACTTTCTAATGAAGGTCTTGTCCTTAGTTTCCCACCTAAAATTGTGGACATTGGTTAAGACCACAAATGCTTTGCATGACATTAGTTATGAAATATAAATATTTGGCGATCTATAAAATATAGATTTATTCTACATCCCAAACCCAATTTTCATCCCATTTATCTGTCTAGTTTACAACGTTTTGAATTATATTCACAGACTGACAGATAAAATGCCATAAATGTATTTTCCAAATTCGGGAATTTTCGAAATGTGGATATTCGTCAAATTTTTGAGTTCGATTTTTTTTTAACGTTCACAATACTTTCTGTATATATTGTATGCGGACGAAATGTATATTTCTTTTCTCTCTGAAATTCATGATTTGATGTAAATATGTAACTTCCATTTTATTATTTTACTTCAGGGCTTGTTTTATTCTTATCAATATTTGCATAGTAAGAAATAGCCTCAGACATTGGTCTTATTCGACGAATCAATTAATCCGGTTAGTGTAGGATATTATGAATGAATAGAAATTTCACATTATTTTGCACTCTAATTTAGGTTTGTCAGTTATATTATATTTTTATTATTCTTATTGAAATGGAATAAATTTATTTATCAATTGATAGTTCAATAAGCCGTAAGAAAACACGAATTTCCCTTAAAGAAAAACCAAACTTTTAAATATTTTGCATCTTTTAATGAAAATAATTAATTTCACAGTGAGTAGCACCTCGGAATAGCAGCCTCATATTTTGGAAAATATAAAAATTAATTATAAATAATAAGTTTGCAAAAATAATAAGTAACCAATTTTTTGAAATTTCTATTAATCCAAGGGATTTTCAAATAAAAAATATAGGAAACGACACTTGGGTGTACATGAATATTTTATTTAAAGTATACACCATAGACCTGAGCACAAAGATCTTATTGATTAACGAGCCGAAAGATTCCTTGTTTCTAGAATCCCTGTAGCCGTGAAGAGGTCCAGTACTTCACAGTGTCCTTGAGTTCACCGTCCAAGATCCGCTACTTGTTAAATTCCTGGGGCACAGAAAAACCATTAACTGCGATATGTACAGTAAGACACCCGAAGACTACGTAGGTATATCAAGAGCAAAAGACCGGAGCTACTCACGGAGAATAAGGTTCTGTTCCATGATAACGCCGTCCACACATCTCCAGGGTCACACATGCGGAGCTGGCCAAGTTTAAATGGGAACAGATTGACCATCCACTCTACAGCCAGGACATATCTCCCTGAGATTTTCATGCGTTTGGAGCTTCAATTCGGAGAGAGAACTTAAGGACGCAGTGAATCATTGGGTCTATCCATGGCCACTGGAATACTTTAAACAAGGAATCCTTTGGCATGTTAATTAATGGGGTCGTTGAGCTCAGGCTTATGGTGTATACTTAGAATAAAGTCATCATTTATACTCGCAATGTAGTTTTGTACTTTTTCATTTGAACACTTTTTGTATTATTATGAAATTATTTTGCATTTATTATATTTTTGTTAAGCTTATCCTCATTATAATTGGGGCGCTTTGAATAATAATGGCTGTCCAAACTGATCTCAAATTGTGAGATATAGCCGTATCTTGCTGCTATTAACCTTTCAAATATTGGATTATCAAAGGAATTAAGGTATGTCAAAATTCTTATATTCCATTTTTATGGTTTATTCCTGAGAAAATGAACAAAAGTCAGTAAATATAATCTTAATTTTCAATTTCTAACTATTAAAATTTAATTAACTGGAAGTAAAGTAACAATCGAATTATAATACGTGCGATAGAAATTTTAAGTAAACCTTTTCAGCAGATATTTCTATTTTATTTACTTTTATCTTGTTTTGTGATATTAATAAAAAAATTTCAATTAAAAGAAAATTAGAATTTTAGTTTTTTTAAAAAATAGGATATTGGTTTTAATTTATATTTTTTTTTATTCATTAATGCTTCAATAATTCTTCCTTCTTACGCATTTTATATTATTTGGATTTTGAAAAAATTATCTATCTGTAAAATGAGGCTGTGATTTTTTTTTGTCTAGAAAAAAGTCTTTATAAAGAAAATCAATTCAAAACCCCTACATTAGAGCTATAAGAATGATTTATAGTTTTTTTTTTTTTTTTTTTTTTGTAAATATCAGAATTATTTTTCCGATTTCCTTTAGGTAAAACTTCAGAGTGATGAAACCCAAACAATAGAAAAATCGTTATACAATTCTATTCAAATACAGCTTTTTACTACATGATCACATTCCCTTTTAGATTTGCATCGCCGTGCATGACCTTTCGCACCACTTCCTTCTTATTTCAACCAAGGAATTTTACTATAAATTTCGTAGAAATATAAAAAATGTGAGAGAAAGAAAAAAAAAATATTGCTTTCCGATTCAAGTCAAGCAAAAACTGTCGCTGAAACATTTTTTTTATATTTTGGCTTGTTTCCACGAGAGCGTTCGAACGAATAAATCGCCCCTCAGAATTCGTATTCTTTCTTACATTTACGAATTTCCGATGAAGTCATGTTTGTTTAAGAGCGAAGCAGTTCTTCGATTTGTTGAGATTTTTTTTTCTTTTTGTCTTTCATTCGTGATCGTGGAATGTCTCCGTGCCTTGCCCATCTGACTAAATAAAGAACTCATTCTTTGCAGCTGTCCCTCTATCGAAACTGAAAATGAATTCTATAATAAACATCATCTATCCTTTTTTATTTTATTTATTTATGTTTATTAATGTCGTCTGTCAGTCGAGATTCACGAATAAAAGCTGATTGGACAGATATTGCGGAAACATCTTTCAAAATAGGTCTCTATCGCATGGTTGAAAGATAGATAACATTATCTGTAGAAAAAGGATAACTCGCGTCGAAACATTTTGTGCCATATGGTGAGATAACTGTTGTTGGTTGCAGATGCACTTATTTCTTTCGGATTTCGGCTTAGTTTCTGTACAGAATGTAAAGGAAAAGGCTGCCTTGACCGATTACCACTAAGGGATATAAGAAAGGATGTGATATATTTTGCTAAGTTGGCCATTTCCGGAAGCTTGAGATATAACTTTTCACAGAATAAAAATAAGATAACGCATATGTAACTGAATGCCGCATTTGTGAGATTTTGTTGTTTCATAAACAATGTTCGTTTAGATACTGTGGTTAATAAGGAATCCGTTGGTAAGTTTGATTATTTTGTCCCATTTTTTTGTTTTAATTTGGATAAAAATTGGTAATGATTCAAAATTGTTAAAGCGGAAAAATTTATTCTTTGTTATTACTAAATACTATTATAGATTTTAATCAATATTTTAATAAATCCGTTTTTTTTATTCACTGACAACTTATTCAGTTTGATATAAATTTTTGCTTATTTCAAAAAATTTTAAAATATATTTTGATTTATATGATAATTAATCCTCTGCTCTAGGATCTCATTTTTTTAAAAAAATTGATTATTAAAAACTTTTACAGTGATGAAAAGATGTAGATTAATTTTTCTGAGACATTCATCTTAAAATTTATTTAAACTTCCATAAACAAATCCTTGTATTAGACAAATAATTATGCATCGAATTCCGAGTGCAAATAGTGAGGTAATTTCTGACATTCTGGTTATAGTGGATATTCTTCCTTTGCTAAAAATGGAACAATTAGAATATATGATATAAAAAGATATGCCACAATTTTTTGGAAGTGGGGAAACGAGAAAAGGAAAATGATTTTTTAGTTACTGTTAAATTAACAAACAAACAAAATCAATGCGAGCTGAGATCTTTTTTCTTTTTATTGTTTCCTTGTTATTTTAATTTTTATGAAACGAAGTAATTAGTATGGAAAATTGTACAGTGTAGTCATATCTCTTTAGCTAACTCCTATTTATAATTCATTGTTAAATATGCTTTTTAAAATATTGAAATCAGGCAATCATAATAAAGGAACAGAGAATTATAGATTTATTGGGTTCTAAGGTTTAGAAGTGCTATGAAGCAATTATGTTAGTTTCACTTTTTGAAGTGAATTACGATAAGGATGGGTGAAAAATGATAACAGTGATGAGGCATAATTATCTTTACATTTGTTGCATTCCATTTTCAAATTTCATGAAAAATACTTGATTCAACGTTATTTTTATCAATGTACTCCTGTTAATTTCATTTGATTGTGTTGGTGCACGTGACGATTACTGTAAACTTTTTGTCCATGCTTCTGTAAACATGATTCATTCCACAAGTGATTTCATTTCTTTAATTCAGTATTCATCGTTGCAAACAATCGGTGGGATATGGGAAGAACTATTGTTTTGATGCCAACTGGATTAAAAAAAAGTCGGATGTAAAAGAAATAGATGGAAATAGAAATATCTAAATTCAGAATTCTATTGCTGTGAAAATGACTAGATTCGAAAAATGAAATCTTCCTATGAAAGAACCGAATAAATGTTTGATCACAGGAAAGAACAAATTATTTTATGGTATTTCCCTAAATATATTGTGACAATCGAGTGACATCTGTCAATTAAGCTGTGCATGTCATATGTTACATCAAACTGCCTATCATTTAACACTGCGGTATGGATTTTGCCATTTTTTCCTCGGCAGCTAATAACGACCTGTTGGTGACATTGTGGTACGATATTAAGTCTTTTTTTGTTCCCACTGTATTTGTAATGGATATCTTCATAAATGAAAATGAATGTATGTCTGTTATGCGCTGCCGTGCCGCTCAAAGTTTCTTCTCTTACAATTCTCAAAGAGCAGCAAGCATTACAATTCTAAAAGAATACATAAATGTAAGTGAATTATTTTTTTTGTTGCTCGTACCTTATACTCTGCCGTACTATTCAACTTATTTCTATGCAATTGGTCAACTCATTGCTTGCGCCTGTGAGGATGTTATAGGCATAGTACTGTTATCATATCTGTTATACAAAAATAATTTTTTGTTTGTTCTTATCCTATGTGCTGCCGTACTGTTCAATCTATTGATAAAACCTATTGCTTGCATTTCCACTAAGGTTATATTTTAGAATTGATAATTGATAAAAATCGAACAGTAAACAGAAAGCGGCACATTCTATTCGCAATTCATCGCACATATATCAAACAAAATAAAATTATTTTGATTGATGTCAATCAATGCAAGTGATATGAAATCAAAAATATTTTGTGCAAGCGCAAATTTCTTTCTTCTCATAAATGAGTAGTCTTCTACTCAGAATAGCGTGCTCACTATTTTGTCTGCAGCAAACCGCACATATTATTCAGAATTTATCTCACACATACAAAATAAAATTGTTATTATCGATGAAGATCAATATAAGTTATATATAATGGAAATTTTCAAAATTTTGCTATTTATTAAGTTAATTTACAAACGATATTTCGATTATACAAATATATATTGAGTTGATTGCATCGACAAAAAAAAAAAAAGGAAAAAAAAAAAACAGTTTCCAAACGTTTAACACTTGATTAAGTGATCAAACAGTGCAACATTTAGATATAAGCTAATTTGAGCTTCTTAAACAAACGTGGAACGGCAAAAGCGCAATAAAGCTGATCGCTTACAAAATTGCAAATTCACGTGTTTGAGAATCTCACATGAGGCAAGAATCGAAAGACAACGTTTACATGCTACCTGATCACGAGTATCAGAATCTAAAGTCCAATATGAGGCAAGAAGTATGACAACTATCCTGAAAGGAAAACTATTCGATTGGAGATGTGCTCATTCCACACATTCCCATTACTCCCAAGAACATTCCTTTTCATTTCAAACGACTCAGTTCCCCATTCGACTTGCCATCAATAAGGCTCAAGTTAAATCACTTAAAGTTTGCGGATTGAATTTAAAAGATCCACGTTTTTCATATAACAAATTGTATGCTGGATGCTTACAATCGCGGCATACACACACTGAGAAATTAATCGGATACCATAAAATATCTTTATTTTGAAAATTCATATTTTCTCTAGTGTTTCTTTTATTTGTAATTTCTTTTTCTAGCCATGTGTAAACATTTTTTATTTATTTATTTAAAAGTTAAGATTTGTCAGATAGTTTTATTCTTTAGTTTATTATGCGATAAATAAATAACAAATATATTTTTTTGTCATTTATTTACGTGAAATGTTATCAGGATTTTCGAAACTTTCCCAATCGTTAGCTATTTAAGGTTGTAAAAACTTATTTTGTGGTCCTTTTCAGGCAAAAAATATCTTTTCGCCATCCAAAGTGGATATTATGGAAAGCTTCATGAAAAGTGCTTAAATTTGAAAACCATTTATTACTACCTTAAAAGTGCTTAGTTTTCAGAAAAGGTCCTAAAAAAGTGCTTCTCGTTTTGTTCCCCCCCCCCCCCCACTGCCGACAAGTTGAATATGATAATTCAAAATCATACGAAATATCAAATCATACATGTTCGAAAATACGAATATCAAAATCATACATGTTCGAAATATATCGAACATGGAAAATGTTGTTTTAAAAACTCAAAAATATTCAATCATCATTATCATAATTATGTCGTTTTTGTGCAATCGCTTGAGCGACCTACTGCAGGTATTCAACTGTATGATATTGTTTTGTAGTTAATTATGGTATATAATTATGCTAGTCAATCGCGTAAAATCTAGTATGATATTATTTTAACTTGGAACCTTAAATTTTCAATGATTATGATATCTTTCGCTTTATTTTCTGAATGTCTTCATTTATTTGAATATTTCTCTTTGTTGGACTAATCTTTCTAGGTTTGTTTTGATTAAGTGAAAAAAAAAAAACCTGCTGTACCTAGTATTTTTAAAGAGATAAAAAAAGAGTTTTATAGTTTTTTTTTTCAAGATTTAGGTTCATAATTACCAGCGGGTGACCGAGCTCCGCTCGGAGAAAACAGGTATCGAAGCTAACTCGAAGATTTAAATTTTCAATTGTGATTTATCAAAACAATACATGCCATAAGAAAATTTGTGAAACCATTGGTGAAAAGATAACCGGTTAAAGTGCACCATTGTAAACTCTTCTAAACAAAGTTAGAGTTTGGAAAGGGAACTATTCTATACAAAGGTAAAGTAAAGGTAAAGATTGAAGTGTGTTAAAGTTCAGTATTTTTGACAAATTTATTTAGAAAAACCAAACATATATACATACATAAGAAACATATTATAAACCTATAACAGCATAAACATAAAACTTTGTTAGTTCGCCATATTGGCTATAGATGGCAGCACGTTACCGCTTGAAAATTTAAGTAGCCATTATGGCGAACTAATAAAGTTTGAAAATATCCTATCTGTAACTCCGAACTGCTCGACCGTAGCGCTTCAAAACCGGCACCAATCGATTCCTCGTGGCCAAAAACCCCAGACCCCCAAGTTTACCGGAGTTTATTAATTCTGGGGCGATTTTCGACTTGGCAACCATTCCTCGTATTATAGTATAAGATATATTGTTTCTATTTATAACTCTTATAAATTTTTCCCCTATAAAGTTTTTATATATAAAGTCTTGTCCTGAGTAATGTCCAGCATAAAGCATTAAAGTTAGAAGTATGATATATCGGAAGTTATTTTTTGGATATTAAAGGCACACTAAGAACGTATTTCTGAAACTTTTAATTCAAAGTTTAATTAAAAAAATAGTTTTAATGTTCTTTCAACATAACATCAAAGCAGACTATTGAGTAAAAATTATTTTAACATCGAAAGAAATTAGCTTTGGACACAGTTTATAACAAAGATTTCCATTATAATGAAATTCAAAATGATATTGCTTCTTCGAATCATTGAGTCATATTATTCTGCAGCCTCTAAAATCGAAAGAAAGTGAAAAAAATCAGCTTTCTTTGCTTTTATTTGAACTTAAAAAGTTTTTAAACCATGTTTATTGAACAAAATTCTTCCTTTGATAATTTTTGTTAAATTTTGAAGCAATACCATAAATTGTCTCGTTCTGGCTTCAAGAATTTTTTGAAAATGCTTCAGTTGTCATTTAAACTTTCTCTCATATAAAATTTAGATTATCTCGCAATCGTCAAAAATTTAGAATTTGAGATTTTAATTAATCTCCATGTTTCCTACCTTCTTGAATTCAAAAATACATTTTCGGAAAATGCATGTCTGTGACAAAGGTAACACAAAAACACTTTGAGCCATATGGATGAAATTTAGTGTAAAATATTCAAGTCAAACTTGTAGATTTCGATCAAATTTTCAGCAACATTCGTTTAGAGAAAATAGGTTTGTCTGTTCGACTGTTTGAATATCAGTTAACAGGATAACTACAAAACGGAGAGAGCTAGATACTTAAAATTTGATGCACAGCTTTGATTCTGTTGTGAAACATCTATCAAATTTTAAGTCATATCCAACAAGGGATTCACCACATGTGGTCTGTATTTTCAGAAACAGGCTAACGCAACAACTCAAAAATGTACTGATTTAAATATCTCAAATTTGGAATGCAATTTTGTGACTATAAGTGTAGTTTTGCGTCAAATTTTGGTTTTAATCAGTTTGGAAGAATGTGTCTAAAATCCAAATTGGATTTTCCGATACTTTCAACTGTCTATCAGAGATTAATCCCCTAACTTTTGCCAACAATCACGCGATAAAATCGAGGCCACGATGGCGTGTTGATAAGGTCTCGGCTTCGAAACCGGGGGGTTGCAAGTTCGAGGCCCGATTCTACCTAAGAAGCCGTGTAAGTGGGTCTTGTGCACTTTAAATTTGCTGGGGCCAATCGTCCTCCCACAGGTGTGGTGTGGAAGTTTGGATAGGGGGGGTGCCAGCTCAGGTGTCGTCCTCGTCATCTGATTTCGGTTCAAAATTACGAGGTCGGGCCCAAAATAGCCCGTGTTGCTTCAAAACGGGACGTTAATATAACTAAACTAAAACACACGATAGAATCAGTAATTTAATCCACCCCTAGTGTTAATATTCCGTAACTACTGTATGCCATGGTGATGAGAAAAAATTTGAGGGAAATTCTCTGGCTGATTTTTTTTTTTTTTTTGCTTTGAATTTCAGAGCTTTTTTTTTTTTTTTTTTTTGACTTAATGAATTTGTTTTCGCTATTTATAGAAGCTAGGACTTATTAAAACTTTTTTCATTTCTTCGTAAAATATATTCCAAATGTACAGAAATAGATATTAAAATTTTTTAAAAATATGGATTTAAAATTAATTTTTGAGATTTTTTTTTTCAGTATAAACTATGCATTATGTTAAAACAAGAAAAAATGTTGTGCTTAGAAAATACGCGGCTTATGTATGCATACTTGTACAGAGATGCTTAATTTTTGGGGTTAAGGTGCTTAAAAATACTTAATTTTTTCAGCAGTTTGTCACTGCGCAAACTGCTGTAGAATTTTTGCTGATCTATAAACAGAATTTTAATTAAAAATATTTATTCCAAATATAATTAGTATTGGAAGTTTTTTTAATGGAATTATGCACAGGATTTTTAAAAATTATTTTTGCTTTATACTTTATTAAAATATCCTAGTCCAACAGTCAAGATTTTTGCTGCTAAACACTATATGCCCTTCCATTTCTTTCTCGAAAAAGTGAATCATGCACCAATCAAGCTTTAATATTTCTAAGGTTTTGCTTCATTGTGATGCGCTTTTTATTAATTTAATAAATAATTTACCACCATTATATCTCACTAAAAAAAGGTAAATATAGGGGTGATAGCATCATTTTATACGTTATTTTTTAATTTTTACTGTACATGTACGGTATGAACCAGTAAATTCTTAGTGTGTATTTTATTAGTCGATTAAAACATTTCCTTTTATAAATGAATTCAAAGGACGTAGTACCATGCATGTTTAAAAAGCCAGGACATATACTCCCAATTGTAACTTTGCACTGAAAAAAATTTTTAAACAATTTTTCAGTGCAAAGTGATTCAAAGTTTTAGTTTCAGTGATACAAATTCATTCAATTTTCATTAAAATTGAATTCTTTAAATCATGTTTAATTCCTTTTTGGCTGTATTTTTATGTGGCCGGAAGCATTCCATCACGGTGTAAGTTTTGCGGTCGGAAACACACAGGAAATACAAACAGTTGCTCCGCTTTTCTAAGTTTACTCAAATTATGACTTAATCGTAAACCTTTTCCGTTGCTTAATAAAATATTTTTCGAAATTTTGATTGTTATTTTCGAAAAGCTGAAAACTGTTCGATTTACCTGGTAATATAAACTAGGTTAATAAACGCAGATTTCGCGTTGTAGGTATTGATCATCATTTGAAAAAAAAATTTATAGTCTACAATATATATTGTAGATTACAACTTAATTCATCATCTGAAATATGCAGTGTAGTCTTCTGTTTTCTTTAAAAAATATGTCTAGAAAAAGTTAAATTCGGTTCTAAAATAATTTGAAAGCATTGGCATAAAATTTTGCTTTTAGATTTGATTTTAATTAATAAAGTTTTGGTAAGGTCTTTTCAGAAGAATAACAAAATTAGCTTACTTCTGTATTCAATTTAGTAAAACAATTTTCGCTTTAACATTACTAATGTATTTGGTTTTATTTACTAGGAACTGTCTAGTCAAAAAACTGTTACTATTATGGGTAATAGTAAGAGTCAGCTCACGAAATCTGAATTACAATATTACAAAGTAAGTTTAAATATCATTTACTTTTCAAGTAATGCATCTTAAATTTAATGTTTCTATAGATGCAATAGATGCAATATTTAATCTGTATTTTTGTTAAAAATCGTCATTTGCATAGTACTTTTAATTTTTAAATTCATTATTAGAACAAATCTCATTCTGAAATTTTTTTTCAGGAATTGACTTATTTAACAGAAAGAGAAATACAATAGTGAGTATAAAAATTTTCCTCAGATGTGTTGTGAAATTTTTTATGTCTTAGTGGATCTCAAACTTTTAGATTATCATTTATGTGTAAAAGTGAACTACAGTATTTCCTCTAACTAGCTTTTCGTCTTTTTGTATGATCATAAACCCATATACAAGAAGAGATATGTTAACAAACAGAAATCCGATAGTGGATTTTTCATAAAATTGATATAAATCCAATTCTGGTGATAAAACTGTACAAATTTTATTAATCTAGCGAATTAGGTTTCTGATTTCATGTGTTCTCATGGACAGGCAGAAGTTTTTGCAACAATAACTTCATCTAAAATTTGACAGAAATTACCATTTTTTATATAAATATCACATATCTAATTTCATCCTTCTTACTAAGTTGTATCAAAATTTTGAATTTTCGTTTTCACATATTCACTTATAGACAGACGGAGATATTTTCTTTATATGTATTTTACCCACCTAAAATTTCCTTGAAATTTCAGGTTTTTTTAGGTGTAAGTTTCATGAATCAGTTATATTTGATTTCTGATTTATTGCATTCACAAACCGAGGTTAAAAATAATTCCAAAAACTCTCCTTTCCTCCATTGATTTAAAAAAAATTAAATAATTAAATATAAAATTAAAAATGAAATCTACTATCACAAATATCAAGTATCATGTGAGAACATTGTTATTTTTTAAGTTATTACTTGTCTTAATTTATTAATCAGTTTAAATTGATTTGAAAGAATAATGATACTTCTCTGTCGGTCTCTCTCTATATATTCTTCTCTTTCTCTCTCTCTCTCTCTGTATATATATATATATATTATAATTTCGGGCCACGAGGTGTCAATACTTTTGACCATTGTCCACCGATGCCTCACAGAAAAAATCCCTTATTAGGAATCCTTGCTTGAAAGTGGCTCCTGACGAAGTTTTCAGGCCGGATTCTTTTTCTATTGACTATTTTTTTCTATTGATTATTGTTGTGATTCGGTTGTCTTATTTTGTTAATTAATTTATATTCATTTGTATTTTAGTTGTAGCTGCATTTGCGCTCTCCAAATACAATGATTGATTTAAAAACATTTTAATTCTTAAAACTTGTTTGAATCAGTAATGATTTTTAGTTTCGATCCCGGTTTTGGTTTCGTTTCCGTGGTTACTTCTGTTTCTGTTTCGTATAAATAATTCTTTGAATATATTATTTTGGATTTGTTTCATTAATTGGTTCTTATTCATTTACCTTTCATTTTGTGAACTTTTAGCGTGTAATCCTGAATTGAGTTTTAATTTCGATTTCGACCTAGTTGGTTTCATTTTAATTTTTGTTGATCAAGAAATGGGTTTTGATTGTTTTAATAATTTTATGATTGTATATATATATATATAAATATATATAAATTTTTCTAGCTGGCAAAAAAAGTTTTGGAGCTCACTCGATTTTTAGATAAGGGGGAAAAAATACATCGTTTTTCTAAATATCAACGCGGTCGTAAACTGATAGTTTGAAACCGGTTTAAACTGCTTAATGACTTTAATAAGAATAATTCGTAAGAATTCAGATGTATGTATAATTTGGAAATCAAGTTGCAACTTTAGCTGGCGATAAATCGCCAAATGTGACAATGCTCTGCATTATTTTCTAATAACCCTATTTTAATTAGTTGAAATTATCCCTGGACCAACAACCTTTATCAATTAAACAAACAATATTTTAATTTGTTTGGTTTATTTTTAAAAAAACGTTGCGCGAGTTCGACAATACACTCTGATTTCAAATGAAAAAACACCAAAAGAAGACGATAGGTAATTCAAAAACTATATTGTGAAAGCCGACTCCAAAATAAAGCTACAATAACACACGATAGATAATGGAAAAACTATGCTGTAAAAAGCGATTCAAGGAATAAATAGCCAATTTATTATCTACGCATTTTGAGGTTTTCATAATTTATTGCCTTCACATTTCGAGGCTTCCAAAACCTCATGCGAAAACAATATTATGTTCTCAGATGACAAAAAAAAAAAAAAAGTGTGTGTGAGGGAGAAAAAAAAATCTGAAATAGAGAAATATCATTAAATCTCCAGATAGAATTCTTTTGATGATTTCGGCATTTTCCTTTTCGATACCTCACACCATATGCGTGAAAATAGGAAGAGTTCGGAAAGGAATAATAATTGACTAATCTGGTAACTTACAGTAAAACAATTTCTTATTTGAAGTTACCGAGTGTAAATTCGTCATTATCTCGCACTACAGGTTTCCCTTGAATCAACAGCTTTTCATGTCTTAAGCAAGAAAGCGATTTTAAGACTACATACCATTTCTAGTGTAAGATGAAAATTTCACGTATCAGAAGTGAGATTATTCACGTACAATTAAATTTATGTTCTTGTAAAATCGATTCACTTGTGCGTGAACTAAATATTCTTAAGTTCTCAACTGAATAAAATCTGCTTCCCATAATTTGTAGAAGTAAATTCTTTATACGAAAAATTTTACGCAGGTTGTTAGAGCATGTCACTATTATTTCCCATGAAAGCAGTTTTCGAAAGAATAAATAAAAAAAAAAATCGTTTGAGCTAATGTTATTGAATCGTAAATAAAATTATTCTTTAAAATGGCATCGTAAACATTTAGAAGGATTTAGGAAATGATAAAATATTTAATATGTTTTTAGTTGCTTAATGGATCATAGCATTTTTATTGTGCGAAAGGTGCCTTCAGTTTTTTTTTTTCAGTTGTTGTGTAATATTCTGAATTCATTTTGATGCATAATATTCTGAAAGAAGAATATATCAAAATATCATCTGACTAAAATTAACTGAAATTATTGCTTCGTCAGTAAAATAAATGATCTTTAAAAATTGAATTTACGTTTATAAAAAAATTATTTAACATTAAAACATTAACATTATAACATTTAACATTATAACATTATTATAAAACATTAACATTATATTAAAACATTTAACATTATAACATTAAACAATAATACATTCAAAATATTTACAACATTTACAGAGAATTGAGGGAGTTTTAAGTTTTTTTCTTTGAAAAATATCTTGCTACTTTCTTGAAATTGTTACATGATGTTTAAAAAAAAGTAAATGAAATTTGCTTTAGAATTTAGAACCAAAATTAGAAACTTAGAATTTTGAACGCTTTAGAACCAAATTATAAATCTCTTGCGACTGATTTTTTTAAAAATTTTCCTCTTTCAAATGGAGAACATAAGCTGTATTAAAAGAGAGAATATATAGATATGTATATATATATATATAAAAAAAAATTCCAAAAACAAATTCTTTCTAGAATATGGAATAATATTTTTTCCAATATAATATATCCGCAATTTTCTTGCTTATGGTTTAAATAGAACATACATATCTTTTAAGAAATACAAGTTTACGAGCTTACAGCTTTGTAAATTAAATTTCAGATTATATATAACGGTACAAACAGATTATAGTTACTACTTTGTTTACTGAATGAAGTTTTTTTATTTGCTTGTTACTTTTCTTATTCTATTGTTCAAAATTGTAGAAAGTAAAATCGAAAAGTAAAAGGGAAACATTACCATGCTGTGGATTGAAATATTTAAAAAAAATTATCATTCAAATCTAAGTTTATTGGGGAAAAAATCAGATGCAATCTATGATCGCAAATTTCAGATTATCGTGCGAGAACATTATTTTTTATGTCGTTATTTGTATTAATTAAGTCTTTAACCAGTTTGAAACAATCACGAGACTATTCTATTGGTCTCTATAGGAGTGGACAACTCTAACTAGTCTCCTTTTAGCTGGAGCATTCAGAAGCCTGTGACGACCACAAGCCTGACATTGAAACTTAGTTTTCTGCTTGGTTGGCCACTCTCTGTACATATAAATAAATGCTGCTCTCGAAAAATTCACTAGAACAGCCATTTTGTTGATATTAGTTCCGACGCTTCGAGCACCTACAATCATCCCGCGTTCAAACTCAGTTAAGTCATGTTTTTTGGCCATATTTTGGCGAGTAGCGCCTTCCATTCCATTTTTGTAGCTATCGCGCCTTCTAGTGGCAATACTGTGATACAGTAGTTCATTTTACATAAAATTGTTAAGTAGGCATAATATTTTGGCCACTCAGTGACAAAATTTATATCGAATTTTAATGAAAACCATATTTTTGAAACACAAACTGCTATTTTCCAATTTCTGAAGTCATAAAACAGTTTCTTTGTGAATTAATCTTAGAAAATGTGTCAAATCCTTCAATGTTTCCCACTTAAGAAAGAATTAAGTGATATTTCCCCACAGTGGGAAAGAAAAAATATTTTAAAACTGCTATTAAATGCTAGTGAAGTTTTTTCGGAACACATTATAAAAATTAAATTATTTAATTTCCTCCGAAAAAAATATATATATGTTCAATGAAAATAACAGCTATGATGTTCAACCTTTTAAAAACGCTTCTGCTGTCAAAGAAGCCTACGTAATGATAAAACAGTACTAGTAAAAGCAAGTCAACCTTTTTAAAACGCATTTGCTTTCAAAGAACCATACGTAATAGTAATGCAATACTGGTAAAAATAGGTAGAAAAATATATATACGATTAAAAGAAGTTGATGAATATTGCCGTTTATACTTTATTTATTGCCTACGCGATTTTGAGCTTCGTTTATTTGTTGCCTTCAATTATTGAAAACCTCCTAACGAAAACAGGATCATGTTCTCACATTATGAAAAAACAATACGAACACAAGCATGTATGTAAATACAAGATGACTCACGCATAGGCAATGAAACTGTTTTTAAATTTATGTACACTACGCCCTCTTCCCAAATTATAAATTGACAACTTTATATCACTAATCGGCACAAATTCATAGCCGTTTTATTCATGAGCCCGAGAAATTAAAACGATACGTGGCTGAGAAATGTAAATCCTTAAAAAAGGGTTATATGTTCCGTCTTTCAGCTTTACTTTTAACCAGTACCGATCAAAAATTGGTAGACCGATATATTTCTTATCAACGAATTATTAGCCATTTTAGATTATTTTCATGTTTTTCTTTAAATGAAATGCAAATAAGAACGAATTCTCCTGAAAGTAACTTAATAAGGTAGCTTACCCGTATATACAATGTAGTGGTATCTTAATAAGCCAGTAACAGTCACTAGACACTGGTGATGGATTTGTTGAATGGTTATGTTACGCAGCTACCAACCAAAAGGTTCGATTCCCACTCAATCCATTCCGCCACAATTGGTGACCTCGGACGATGAACACACTCTTCGCTCACCATAACTTTTGGTTCTACCAAAAGTCTCAGATTTACTTGACGCAACTCTCATGCTCACCAGAACGCTTGGCGCTAAAAAAATCGTTCGTCTCTCCAATGACTCACTGGTGAGGGAGTATTGTAGTGGTACCTTAATAAGCCAGTAACAGCCACTAAACACTGCTTTTATCGCTTTTGTGGAATGGTTATGTTAGGCGGCTACGAACCAAAAGATCCCAAGTTCGATTCCCTCTCAATTCAATCCGTCACAGCAGTTAAGCTAATTCAGATATCTATGTCAAGTGATGAAAAACAGAGATAATGATGACCACATCATGTCAAATTATCTTTTATTTCCCTGGAAAACGTGTCGTTAGCAAATATCATAAAATCTCTTCCTCAGCACTATATGCTTATTCTAAAGGATGCGATATGATGAGAATTCATACAGACTGGATATGCAATCTCCCGCTCCACATCGCGCCAATTCTGACAGGTTTCTGCTGTGTCAATTAGCTTTTGTACAAATTTACGTAGCGTGTACTTCTGATGAATGATCGGCGAAACAGACAGTGATATCACGCAAGAAAGGGAAAAAGAAATACGATTACATATTAGAAAGCTTTGATGCAGCACATGGCATAATTTCAAAAAGAGATTGCATAAAAACATACTTCTCACTTATGTGTTTGCTTAGATTAGATTCACAGATTTAATTTGATAACTCGTGCATTTCTAGCTTAAATTTTTATTTCATTAGATACTAGTGAAGCCGTGCGTACGAAATTTGTGCTACTTCGATTTTTCTTCCGTTGATGCGGCTTGAAATTATGGAAAAACGGAATATTGACTTTCATTTCTCATTCAAAGCTTAGAAGTAAATTTCTTATTAATCATGGAATAAATCCGAAACCAATTTGTATTTACATTTTTTTTTCTATTATAAAGTTTTAAATTATTTTCTGAAGAATTTTTAAACATAAATACAGAAACAACGACATAGCATTTATAGCTTGTTCCAATTGAATATTTTTTGAATCGATGTAAAGCAGGGATTTATGTAAATCTAATCATTATTATCCAACTTTTTGAATAAATGTAAAACAGGAATTTATATATAGCTAATCATGTTATCAACTTAATTATTTTAATTTATATAAATTTGATATATACCATTAGTAGAGGAAAACTCCCTTTTTATAAAAGATATTTATTTGTATGTTCACTATTATTTTTCATTACAAGTATATTTGAATTTTACTGTAATACAAATTAATACATTGCTGTAGATTAATCCTGTGAAAATAATATAATCCATTGAAATGTCGGTCGAATCATAATTATATGTGAAATATTAATGACTTTTTTAAAAAAATTCTATGTTATGTTCGTTTTAAATTTTACTGAATACACAATTTTTTTATTGTTATTCCAGTGCTTTCAAGAGATTCAAAAATTTGCATCCTCGAATTCTAAATAAAAATAAACTTGCAAGAATTCCAGTTGAAATTATTAAAAGGATGCCAGAATTTCAGGTATGAATTTTTTATTTATAAGTATTTTATCCAGAAACTAAATGTTTCAGCAGTTTAAATTGTAGTTGCATTACAATATGAAAACGATCCTCCATATGACCGTTTCAAGCATGTGGCTTAGTGATATTCTATCACCTCTCTCCTTTAGTGACCATATCTAGCCCCCCCCCCCCCTTTTTTTAAACTTTTTGCAACTTTTAACCTTTTTATTGTAGCAAGAGCAACCAGGGACTCTGTGAAACAACTTGTTATTATCTGATTATTATCCTAAACTGAAATTTTTTTCAGTATCATTATGCAAAATATAGGGGCTTCATTTGCATCTCAAAATTGTTTGCCTTTATATTCATATGTGTAGCAAAACTCATTTAAAAATGAAATATTTTGCTCTGTTATATATTAAGCTCTTTTAGTAGTCTCGGTATCTAATAAATAATTTATATGGTACGTCACTAAACTATATGTTCAAGCAAATATTCTTCAAATTACAAAAAATTAAATACTGTCCTATAAAAAGAAAAGTGAAAGCTTCTAAAACGAAACATTTTTTTTTTTAAATCGCTAACCAAGATAGTCAACATTTGTTGAGCATTTTAACAATGGCGAATGTTAAAAAATTCGGTAACGAAACCGTGCCGTATACCAGATCTAACAGAAGATTGATTATGACTAACAAAGGATTAATTAGACATCGGAACTTACTTTCTGCATACACTAAATATATTTTTTTTAAATAAACGTATTGCGATTTAAAACCAAATAAGACGCAGATGCCATCTTTTTTTTGCACATATGATTGTAATTTTTATGATGCAAACTATATTCATTTCGAATTTTGACTTTAAATTATTCAGACCCTTTCAAATTATCAATTCCTATTCGTTAAAAAGTTGAACGTAAGTACCTTAACCATTTTAAGAAGCAGAATAATGGTATACGTACTTTCAAGTATAAAATTGTTTTTTGTTGTTGCTGATACCACATT
Source organism: Argiope trifasciata (assembly GCA_026543055.1). Taxonomy (NCBI): domain Eukaryota; kingdom Metazoa; phylum Arthropoda; class Arachnida; order Araneae; family Araneidae; genus Argiope; species Argiope trifasciata. Next base: position 58,695 of record JAPMOQ010002921.1, read on the forward strand.
TCCATCATTTTAAAGCTTCAGATCAGAGAATCATGGATTTTATATGCGAAATTCACCAAAGATCTGTCACACATATGGACTGGTACACATTCAATCTGAAAATGATGAAATACCCCCTTCCCCCAATTGTGCAATTTAAAGTTAGAAAGTGAGAGCCAAACCAGGTTAGACCTTTATCTACTGGCCATGGATTAAAATAAGGAAATCCATCTCAAAATTATCTTCTTCTAGTTTAAAAATTGTTCATCAACCAGAAGATAACTTTCCTCTCGTGTCCTATTTTATTATACCATTTCACCTACTGTATGCACACAAACAGGATTATATCTTAAAAATAAGGATGGCTCTTATGGCCTTGTGATAAAGATTTTGCTTCGAGATTGGGAGGGTTCTAGATTCTAAGCCCGATTCCACCAAAAAACCATATTTGCCTGTTTAAATATATCAACAAGCCATTTGAAGCAAACTCAAGAGCTTTTTTAGAATGAACCTCGTAAGTGAGAACTCCATCACACGATATCTGAGCTGGCACCTCCCTCTTCAAGTTTCCGGCTCATACCATTAACCCAGACATCAGATTTAACATGCTCTAATGCATGACAAATCTTTAGTAGAATCGAATTTCGAACCTGAATTCTCCAAAGCCGAGATCTTAACATTAGACTACTGCTTCTTTTTGGTGTATATCAAATCCTACGAAGCCAAATGCTCATCTGCAATATGGTGCGGAAGTTTGAAGGCGAGAGGAATTTCTGATTCAGTATCATCCTCGCTATCTGACTCAATTCTTGATTACAAAGTTAGTTTCAAAAATCCTAATGTTGTTTTGAAAGAGACATAAATGCAACCAAGCAAATAATAAAAAAGTAGTAACTTGGAATTGAATAATAGCTTTTGAGATTATTTATTTCCATTTCAAACTGGCAAACGTCTTTGCATTTCACTTAAGACAATGCATTCTAGGATGATTTCTTTCTTTTTGTTATTGTGTGAGCAGCCATGTCTTAACATTTTAAGCATTTTTTAGACACACTCTGTATTTAAACTTTCAGTTACTATGATATAAGATATTTTTCAGAATAACCCGTTTGCTGACCGCATATGTGAGATATTTTCTTCTGAAAACGATGGATTGTGGTCATTTGAAGACTTCTTAGACATGGTCTCAGTTTTTAGTCCTGCAACCCCTCCTGAGAAGAAAGCGGAATACGCCTTTTGCATTTATGGTAAGAAAGTGATTCTTCCTTATTTCAAGATGAGTTTTTTTAAAAATATTATTTCTAGATATGCATTCTTTTTATTATTATTATTCATTGAATAATATATTTTTGCAAGATTTCCACCATGGCGTACTTTTATTTAAAGCTATCTGTAGTAGGAGCTTTATAAGTCTGATAACAACCTCAAGACTAAGTGGTCTTTTTTGTCTTGTGATTATGCTATTTGGCTACCAACCCAAAGATTGTGAATTCAGTCCTTGCTATTGCCAATCGCTGTACTCTCTTTCTTTTACTTAAAGCTCAAACTAATAGAAACATATTTTTTTAACCAAACAAAAAAAAATCTCAACATTGCAGTATTACTGAGATAACTAATTTTTCTCTTATACTAATCCTTACTTTGATTATAATAAAAAATATGAGACAAAAGAATCCTATCCAGCTTATATTAAATTAATTCGATTCATTGAATTTGAAAGTGCCACTGAACAAAAATGGAAGAAAATAAACTCTAATATTATTACTACTCTTATTAAAGCAGAGTAAAAATCTGAATCATGTGCTTTAAAACAAAAACAATGAGAGTGGTCCCTCCAGAATTTTATCCTACGTTCTCTAATAAAAGTGTTATACCAAAGAACGCACTGGCATACAGTGTTACGAAATATTGACCTTTGACTTTGATTTAGCATTTTCGTGTCCTTTTAGGCGAGTTATTTGGCAATTCATCCTGGCATGCGGTTAATAGATTGATGCGTTTTTACCCACCGATTGAAACCAAAATTTGATACTTGTAGTTAAACACATTAAATTTGGTATGGTATTTATTTTAACTCATTGTAGTTTTGAATTACCGTGTTTATATGTTTCTGGGAGTACTGACTGAAAAACGGTCAATTCCTCGTTAGATTTTGTTCAAAATTTGATAAGTGTCTGCACTATTAATGTTAAATATATGTTCTGAATTTTATACATTTAGCATTATTCGTTTTGTAGTTACCGCTTAACTTATATCTGAGCAGTCGAACAGATATACTTCCTCTGAACTGGGGTTTGCTCAAACTTTTATAGAATTCAGGTGTATGGAAGATCACATACTAAATATTATCATTCTAGCTCAAAGTTTATGTGAGCTATTATTATCACAGTCAGACGTACATTTTCCAAAAATGTGATTTTGCGAACTCAGGAAGGGCTAAAACAAAGAGATTCGTCAAAATCGAGAGCTCAAATTTTTTGACGATTACCATTCTGTTTAAATACTGAGTATACAAGAAATTACAAAATAATTGTCATCCAGTAATTTTGCAAAAGAATTATAAATGAATAAGATGTTTATTTTTGATATAATCTTTGAGCAATACGGCTTTGCTAGATCGATTCAAATTCTCTTTCGTTGTGTGCATTGTTTGTTGTTTATTGATATTCCCGATGCAGTGTCGGTTTTTGGCAATACGGTAGCCACAGGCGTTGATACATTTTGAGGTCCTTTCATGGTAAACTCTACAGTTGGCAAAAAAGTCGCTAGATAAACTTACTTCAGTTTTATCTTAAAATTTAAGGCATTTTATCTTAACATTTATTTTGTGATATCGTTATTTATTGAAAGGCAATTTTTAAAGAATTTATAGCTTTTATTTGTACCGATATTATTCCTCTAATCGACCCATTTTATATACTAAGTGATTTTTTAAAATTTCTTCTAGACCAATGAATCTTGTATTTTATCATATACATATAATTTAAAGCTGAGGTCATTGAGTTCCTAGCGATTTTTATTCTTCATGATTTCGAAATTCGATTTTTGAATCAAAATTATTTATTCACTGTACTGCGTGAATAAAGGTGGGTTCACACGAGGATTTTTATTGTCCGCAAACATTGTCTCTCTGCTGTTGTCCCGGCATTGTCCCCGTGTGAACACTTGAGACAACGCGGACAATGTGTGTCCCGACGGGACAATCATTTGCCATTGTCCCGATGTGGTCACATGATTTTCCAAAAGTAGGCGTGATCTTCTATTGCGGACAATAATAAGCATCGTCTGAACCCACCTTAAGAAAGAGAGGCAATACGAAAGTATTCTGAACTCATAGAGTTTAAGAAAAGAATTTGCAGATTCAGAGTTTTGATTCCGCAAGAATTTTACTTAACATCTCACTTTTTTATTAACATTTTTATCGGTGAATTAACACTTTTCCTTTAAAGAAAACGTGAAAATTCTGTTAATCCGACCGAAAAGGAGACTTGAACAATTAAATTTATCTTCGACTTAGGCACTATGACACAAGCCCAAGTAGATTTTGAGGTCCCTATATATCTCGAGGCGTGAGGCGACCGCCTCCACCTCCTGTGCCTAAATCCACCATTATCCCGATGGAATGAAAATATTTTTTTAAACACTTTTTGTTGCTACACATCCATATTTCAGTATTATATTTCCTTTAAAAGAAATGGTAATTTCAATTTTACTAGTAATGTAACACGATTCTTTCTAAAAGATTTCGATGGAGATGGTTTCTTATCAAAAGAGGATTTGACGAAACTGATCACAGCTCTGACGGCGGGCGAGATACTTACGGAGGAGGACATAGAAGTCGTTGTTGATAAAACCATGGAAGAAGCAGATATTGATAAAGACGGCATGCTGTCGCCAGGAGAATTCAAACATGTTTTGTTGAAGTGTCCAGACTTTGCAAGGTATCTATTATTACTTCAATTTTAATTACATTTTGTATAAGAGGATTAAGTATTTACTTGGGAATTATAGTGATTATAAATTAAGGGGAAAATTCATTCTCCTTTTTTTAAACAGATATTTTAACAATATTTGCCAAAAAAAAAAAAAAAATGCAAATATTTTTAGCATATAGAAAATATTTTTTAAAAATATATTATAGAAATAAAATTTTACATTTTGAAAATTTAAATAGTTTTGGTAATTTGTGAGAAAAAGCACAGAAATTACAATCATCTTATTTTAATTTTCATTCGCAAAAAATTTAAACGCAATGTCACACAGTATACAACTTTTATATCTGAAATATACATAACATGTTTCATTACAAATGTAATAACAAAGATGAATGTGTGTGTTTTATATGTGTTTGATGGCGCGCTACAGGTTAACCCATTCGATCTAAAATTACCAAATTTGACCCAAATACACATTAATGGCAGATAATGTATAAATCAGGGCGATTATTTTGAAATTTTTATTAGAAGTTTAGTTAAAAAGTAACTAGATTTGGATGTTTTATCGAGAAAAATTCAAAAAATATTTCCTAATAAAATTTTTTTTTATACTGTCAAAAAAATATTGTTTTCAAATATGCCAAGTTCATTGTTGCATAATTCTTTAATCTGTATTTAATCAATTTTTAAACATGTTTTTAAGTATTTTTCATAACTATATTTTCATCATATATATGATCACGTGATTTTTCTTTCAGTATTGAAAGTTACAGAAGGATTCTGTTTGATATCTATGTAGTTTACCAAAATAATTTTTTAAAAAAATGTTACAATAGTTTTATATTTGAAAAACAAACGAACCGAACTTAACAGTGCTAAAACATCATGCAACTGATAACATTAGTAAAATTCATATATGCAATCAACAGAACATATATAAAGACTATTGAAACAACATGGTTTAATGGCTAATAGTTTGGCAGAATTATGGACATAAAATTTTATCCGAACGATTTGAATGAAATTAAACCTAACCCTTTGGCGGACTAACTGATCACCAAAGACGGTTATTACAATCGCAAAAATATATTTTAGCCCGGAAATAAATGGAAAAGATTTTAAAAGATATGTATAATATTTATAAATATCACTATATAAAATTTCAGATCCATGCAGATAAACAATTTAATA